>JAZHPH010001215.1:0-12428 GCA_037356405.1 Nasonia oneida | reverse complement strand
ATAGTATGTAAGTTGTTTGTGAATAAATAAAAGTAAATTTAAGAATCCCGTTTTTGTATTAGTTTTTAACTAATATAAATTGTTCTGCGTTATGTTTAATATATTTATAATAAAAAAAAATATTTTAAACTTTTTCTTGTAATTATAATATCCTTCTCTCTCTCCTTTACCCACTCATCATCGCACGCTTATAGGCGAGCCGTACATGCACGCGTATAGACGGCTCGTCCGCGGATGATACTCGTGGCCGCTAATATACGCTTATAAGCAGCCCGCGTGAGTATACGCGTATACGAGGCCCGCGAGAGTACACGCGTATACGCGGCCCGCGCCGCCGTCGCCGCCGCCGCCGCCCCCCGCGGTAGAGGAGGAATAATATTAATAAAAAGGGCTTTTCGGGAAGAGAGCGCTTTAGTCGAAAAGATGGATACGCGTTGGAAGCATCCTTTTACGGCGTGCATAGCAGGACCGACAGGAGCTGGAAAAAGTTGGTTTCTGAAAAAATTTCTCGAGCATCTGCCGGAGATGTGCGATGCTCGCTTCGACAGGGTTCTGCTCTACTATACCGAGTGGCAAGAGACGTACCGCAGTGAATTCAAAGTTGGCGGGAGTGCTGCTGTACCTATCGCGTTTCGAGAGGGACTTCCACAGCGAAGCGATTACTCCGTGGACACGGGAAAGAAAAAATTATTGATTCTCGACGACTTGTTGCAAGAATCATCGAACGATATAGTTCTAGATTTGTTCTCGCGTTCGTCTCATCATTTGAATTTGTCGGTCTTTCTGGTGACGCAGAATATTTTTCGCCAGGGAAAGTCTCAGCGCGACATAAGTTTAAATTCAAAGTATCTCGTTATATTTAAAAATCCTCGCGACAGAGCTCAGATTCGGCATCTCGCGCGACAAATTTATCCGGAAGATCCGAGGTTTCTGCAGGAGGCTTACATAGACGCTACGCGCGGACCTCACTCGTATCTTTTTCTCGATCTAACTCAAGCGGCCGTGGACGAGTATAGGGTTCGCACGTGTATATTCCCAAGCGACGATATTCAGTACGCCTACGTGCCGAAATTCGGTAAAAAGTGAAAATACAAAATAGGTGTGCAGAGCTCTCGGCATAGACAGTAGGCGAGAAGCTATGGCGCCAACAACATCGAAGAAGAAACAGGCTGGCTGTTGTATAATCGTCGTGGCTACGCTCGACACCAAGCATTTCAACAGAAAACGAGTAGCTGTACTGAACGATCTTTGTCACACGGACGGCCAACAACGTACTGCTCTTTTACGCACAGCCGACAAGAGACTCGTGCGTTGCATATGCGAGTGCGCTTTAAATATCTTGCAAGGTGTGATCAAAATCAAAGACTCGCATAAACGACAACTCAAAAAGCACAAAAACGTGCTGAGAAAATTGACTATTTGCAATAATAAGAAATCTGTCAGCGATTGGCAGAAGAAGAAACGAGTTCTCGTACAGCACGGTGGTGCTTTTTTGCCGCTTCTACTCGCACCTATTATCGGGGCTCTTGTCTCGAAGTTATTCAATTCAAACTCAGCAGCAGCAGCAGCAGTGGAAGACTAAGATGGATCGTGCGAGAAAAATGATTATCGTGCCCGAAGATATGTTTTCGCGCATGCAAAACGTTCAGCCAGCAGCAGCAGCACCACCACCACCACCGCCAGTAGCAAACGAGTCGTGTGAGAACTCTGTTCAAACGTGCGGCGACAATCTCTCGAGACTCGATTCCGAGATGCACACGATTCTACATTCGAATAAATTTACAGATGAGCGTGAAAAATGTCAAAATTATTTACAAGTACTGCGCCGATATCTGTTTTTCAAAGATTCCGAACATCACGCTGAACACGATTACGAGCGCGACGTCGACGAAATAGAGGCGACATCGGCACCAATGACTGAAGAAATTATACTCGACAGCGTGCCCAAGAGTTACGCTCAAAAAACGCGGCTTCTGCTGAAACACTGGAAAACCGTTGCCGGCGATCGTCTCAAGTGGGATAGCACTGGCAGAGTCAGTATAGACGGCCGGCCCATACAAGATTCCAAGTGCCTATCGGTCGTTTACCTTTCGCCAAATTCATCAAGACAGTCGACACACCGATAAAGCTGATTGGAAACCCGGAAATAGTGAAAATTGGTAAAAATTTGACAGAGCCGAATAATACAGCGAAACGACGACTGCCTAGTAAAGAGAGCATCGACGCGTTGATGGAAATACACAACGCTAGTAGCAGCAGCAGCGAATCACCGGCATCACCTGCTTTGATGAGAAATCGAGCAAAGAACAAGTGGCTACGTCTCGCAAACTTTTAAGCATCGCGTCGTCGTCGTCGTCGTCGTCGTCGTCGTCGTCGTACGAGCAGCAATATTACGATGTCTCGCACGAGGCTGGTTACGCGGGTGCGCGCAATCTCGTGCGTGTAAATCGAAAAGGCAAATTATTTAGCGCGGCTGACACGCGGGAGAAAGAACGTATATACGAGTGGCTTAGTAATCAAGACGCCTATACTCTTCACAGACCCGTTAAGCGTAAATTTCCGCGATTAAGTTACAACGTGAGCAACATTGACGACGTATGGGAGTGCGATTTGCTTCAATTAACCACGATCAAAGAGCACATCGACGGATACTGTTACCTACTCGTAGTGGTGGATGTATTGAGTAAACACGCGTGGCTGGAGCCTCTACGCGATAAAACTACAGCCAACGTCACCGCAGCCTTCGGACGAATACTCGAGCGCAGCAACGGTCGCGTCCCGATAATCTTACAATCCGACAAGGGTATGGAGTTTGTAGGCTCGACGTTTCAGGAATTTTTGAAAAAACGCGACATCAAATACCGTACAGCTCGAAACCCCGATATCAAAGCGGCTGTAGTGGAAAGACTAAACCTTACTATACGCGAACGAATGTGGCGATACTTTTCTCACAATAACACGCAACGTTACATCGACGTGGTGCAGAAAATCATCGAGGCTTACAATCATACGCAACACAGCGGTACAAAGATGCGCCCCTGTGACGTGAGCATCTACAATGCTGCGAAAGCACGCGAAAATTTAGCGAAAAGAGCTCGTCTGCAATCGACTTACAAGAATCGCGAAAAGATGGCGTCAGGTGTAATGAATAAATACAAGCCCGGATCTTACGTACGCATTAGTCGCACGAAAAATACTTTCGAGAAGGGATACGAAAAAAACTTTAGCGAGGAAGTTTTCAAGATTAAGCGCATATCCAACAGACAGCAGTTACCAACGTTTATCCTGGAAGATTTGAACGGTGAGGAGATTGGCGGATTTTTCTATCTCGAGGAGCTCGCTCACGTTGGCACGAAACGCATGTCGGACGCTGCTGAGCAATTCAAAATAGAACGCGTAATTCGTACAAAGGGTCGTGGCTCGAAGAAGCAGCTACTCGTCAAGTGGGCTGGCTATCCGGACAAATTCAACTCGTGGATCAAAGCCTCTGAAGTACAAAAAATTTTAAAATGGACCAGAACGATTTTTACCTAGTTCTGCCTAGCTTTACAACGCAGCTCTCGCGCGAGCTCAGACTCAGCGGATATTGGTCCGTTGCGCTCGTCGAAATTCACGTGCCGAGCACTGTCATGCACATTCAAGAATCGGATGCCTTTTACACGTTTAAACAGTCGGAAAAGGCAAAGCAGGAAACGCATTTTTTCCGCACGGTATTTACGACAAGATCGAGCAACTAGCCAACGAAATAAATAAATCAGCTGCCTTTCACGATCATCTGCGTCTCGAAGTTGCACCCTTTCAAAAGGGCTACTACATGCTACAGCGCAAGTGTGCCTGCGATGATCAGCACCAGACAACGTTTAACGAAAAAATTTGCCGCATTTTCGGTTTCGAAGATTCCGAGACTAGGCGAAAAAATGGCACCTTTGTCACATCGTCAATGGGTAGTGTAGTCGCACTAGGAAACAGACCAGCATCGCTTTCCCGACCTATTCCCGATCAGCTCTACGTGTACACGGATGTATGCGAGCCACACACTGTAGGCGACACTCAAGCTGCTCTACTGCGTATAGTTTCCGTGGATAGTGGAAAGTACAAATTCGGCAGTAATATCGTGAGATATTTTGTACCTGCTCATTATATTCCACTTTTACATCACAGTTTTCGCTCGATTGTCATAGATATAAGGGATCAGCACGGAGTGCGAATACCATTCGAATATGGAACGCTGACGGTTACGCTTCACTTTAAACGTAATCGCTAGAGAGAGAGAGAGAGAGAGAGAGAGAGAGAGAGAGAGAGAGAGAGCAATGCTATGTCACGATGAGTCACTACATACGCTACTACGACGAGCAAGTAGGCGGTGGAGGAGTGAGACACGTCTATTCTGGTTCAACGTATCAGCGCGGACGAGGTGTAGGTGCGTGGCTCGGAGGTTTATTTCGCAAAATTCTTCCGTACATCGCTTCCGGTGCCAGAGCTGTGGGCAAAGAGGCTGTGCGCACAGGCATCAACGTGTTGGACGACGTTGCAAACAACGGCTCGAATTTCAAGGAGGCGTTCAAATATCGTACTAAAGAGTCTGGACAAAAATTGAAGAGAAAACTCGGTGAAAAGATAGCAGAAATGATGAAAGGCTCTGGTTATAAATCACGCACAATGCATCGAAGGCGTCAGTTGATAAAGACGCGTACATCGAATACAATCGGCTCTAGCAAAAAACGCAAACAACATACGGCAGGACGGAAGAAGAGAGTCACGAAAAAAACGAAGAAGAGGCCTAAAAAGAGAAGTACACAGCAGCAGCAGCAACAGAGTTTGAGAAGTGTTACGGATATTTTTGGTCCTAGGCGTATTTAGTTTGGGGTAAAAATGGCATTTTTACATTCTCACTCGACGGAATGCATGTCCAGCAAGCTGGATCTTTTCACGCTTCCAGCCACCCAAACGTCCATTGAAAGCAGCAGCTTTCTGCATTATAAGCCTGTGTCGTCTCTTAGCGACGATGTCGACGCACCATTGGAATTTGTCGTGCCGGCAGGTAGCGAGCATTACTTTGATCTGGCTCACACTATGCTTCATGTTCAAGCTAAAATCGTACCCGCTGACGAGGCTACCGCAACGAGCGAAGACCTTAAAGTCGGACCGATCAACAATTTCATGCATTCAATGTTCAATCAGATTGACGTTTTTTTCAATCAGAAAATTGTTTCGCCGCCTAATAACGCCTATCCTTAGAGAGCGTACATCGAGATGCTTCTCAACTACGCTCCGGCTGCTAAAGAGTCACATCTTACAGCGAGTCTGTGGTACGACGACACGAGCAGTGGTTTCGATTCGCCAGCTAATGCGGTGAGCACTGCCACGGCACCTATTACCGTGAACAAAGGGCTGGAAAATCGCAAATATTTTACACAGAATCGACGATACTTTGACATGATTGGACATCTACATCACGACCTCTTTAATCAGGATAAAATGCTGATTAATGGCGTAGAAATGCGCGTACGTCTAGTGAGGAGTAAGGATGCTTTTTGTCTGATGGACGCGACAGCCGATGGAAAATTTAAACTTAGCATCAAAGAAGCTAGACTCATAGTTCGCAGAGTAAAAATCAGTCCTGGAGTTTTACTGGCTCATGCGCAAGCATTATCGAAAACCACGGCTAAATATCACATAACGAGAGTCGAAGTTAAGTCGTTTACTCTTCACTCGGGAATATTGGGCGATTCGATCGACAACGTTATACACGGTCAGCTGCCGAAGCGAATAATCTTGGGCTTTGTGGAAAACAAAGCATTCAACGGAAACCGCGCGTTAAATCATTTTAATTTTCAACACTTCTCTATAAATTATATTTCTCTCTACGTCGATGGCGTACAAATTCCAAGCAAACCTTTGCAACCACGTTTCACGGGTATCGACAAACTCTACATTGACGCTTTTCAAACACTTTACACGGGTACAGGCGTGTATTTTCTCAACGAAGGTTTTGGCATCAATCGCTACAACTATTACAAAGGCAATTTTTTGACGGCCTTCGATCTCACTCCTGATTTATCGGCACACTGTGCCACACATTGGAATCTCGTGCGCTCGGGTAGCATACGCATAGAAGTGAGATTTGAGACGGCTCTTCTCACTGCTATCAACTGTATCGTTTACGCAGAGTACGACAACGTTCTGGAAATCGACTCTAACCGCCAAATCGTAACGGATTTTAGCGCTTGATGCGCACGCACACTCGATCATAGCGCCTCAAAAAAAAATTTGGTTCGCGCTTCATAAGGCGAGCGCGCTGACAGTATGCAGTTAGTCTCCCTCTCGAAACAGCCAGCACCTAACGTACTCGAGCAGCAACAGCATCATCATGACGGACTACGTGATCGATATTCAAGGCCTTCGGGATATAAATATAAAATTTATTCCCAAAGAAGTTGGAGTTTTATCGCTCCAGAGTCGTATAGTTGGTCATTGGATCATTCGTGCACCGTGCAGTTTTACCGAATTACCCGTGGATATGCAACAGACAAATAATTACTGTACTCTCGATGTACACGGTTTAGAGTGGCACGATGGAGATATCTCCTTCAAGAATCTGCGTCGTAATCTGTGCAACTTGGTGGAAGACGCGCGCCGTATATACGTGCGTGGCCAGGCAAAAGCCAAGTTTTTGGAAAAAGTAGTGGCTCGAAGAATCATAAATTTAGAAGATTTTAGCGCGCCTTCGTTTGACGAACTATCTGTGCGATTCCCTAACGTCTTGCTGTGCACCAGCCATGGTATCAAGAAATTCGAGAACAAGAAAAATTTTTGCGCACTGCGTCGAGCCTATCACATCAGAAGGTGGATACACTCAATCGTTGCCAGTCCTCATCGAAGCGACCCGTACGCCATAAATAGCCAAGTAATGTACCAAGCTATATTAGATTACGATCGGCTGCAGATGGAGAGATATCACTATCCCGAAAGATTTCGTGCTAGCGACGTTGTGGACGGAATTAAAAAAGAAGCTGACGAGAAAAAAGACGGTGAGATAGAAGAAGAGTACGTAGATGCACCATCAACATGATTACGCGTCAAATAATCTCAGCTATTAGAGGATTAAAAGCCGATTCAGTAGGAGTTTACGCTGCTAATCACGTTCCGAAATTGCTATCCGCACCGACAGCTATTGTAACGAATCTCGACACGTCCGATCAGCCAGGATCACACTGGGTTGCCATCTTTATAGATACAAATGGATATGGAATTTACTTTGACAGCTACGGAGTTGCACCCGTATCAAAGCATCATCTTGATCGACTCGGAAAAAACTGCACGCGATTCGATTGGAATAAAAAACAAGTGCAGAGCGTCGACTCTAAAGTATGTGGCGAGCACTGCATTATGTTTCTGTATCATATGTGTAGTGGCATTTCTCTGCGAAAATATCTACGTTTTTTTTTATCAGACTTTGTCAAGAATGACGCATTAACCGTTAAGTTTTATCGAAGGCTCATGAAAAGAATGCAAAATAAAACAATACGTCATCGCCATCATCGAGTCAACGCATTCCCACGCACGAGTTCTACAGGACGGGGTTACTGTAATCAGATCTGCACAGCCAAGACCGGATGTTTATTATCTGAGCAGTTTATACAAACGTACTAGCTGTGACGGTTGGATTAAACAAAACAACTTCTATCGATATCAAACGCGTCTCGTTTCACTATGGAATGTAAATACTGTAACGGCCGTTTCTAGAAAGATCTGCGACTCGTTGACGCTCGCTCTTTGTCGTCCCATGCTTTATAAAGGTGTCGTGGCGCAGTCGCCAGCCATCAGTCGTAAGAACACTCTCGTCAAGTAGACCTCGTGCGTAAAAAAGCTTTGCAATGGATTCAGCAGCAGCAGCAGCGGCAGCAGCAGCAGCACCAAGTGCCGAGTCTTGGAAAAATAAGTCGATCACCTGCAACTTGTTGTACTCGACGACGTACGCGCTCAACAAATCAAACTGCAAGCGTGCAACCATAGGCCTAGAGTATTACGTCGGTTACTACAGAGCAGTGTTAAAAATTTGTGCCAATGGATCGCCAGCCAAGTATGTGACACTCGACACAAAATCTAAGCTGTAAATATGCTTTATTGTTCTACGCACACACGCATACACACACACACACGCTACACACGCGCGCATAAATATATCATGTATTCAATTTTTACTGTTTTATTAAATAAATATAAGAGTGTATCAAACAAAAATTTCTCTATTTTAATGTGTACAAATCCCATCAATGAACCCCAAAGCTGAAATTTAGAGTAGGCTTTGCGGCACCGTGTAGTAGGAAATCATACAGGTTACATATTATTACCTCGCAGAAAGGATCAGAGCCGGCGCAAGGGCCAAACAGCAGGTATACGACAGGTAGACGTCGGACGCGCACGAGTATGGCGTAGAGAGGGGAGAGAGAGAGAGAGAGAGAGAGAGAGAGAGAGAGAGAGAGAGAGAGAGAGAGAGAGAGAGAGAGAGAAGCAGGTCCAGTACAGCAGCGGCGGGAGCCACCCCGCCAGAGCTCAGGGGCTACTATAGTGTAAAAGGAGAGGGGGCTACGGGCTGGTATAGCGAGAGTCGCGCACGTGCGTTCGAGCTCGGGGCCGGTATGGAGTAGACAGCGAAAGAGAGAGAGAGAGAGAGAGAGAGAGAGAGTCGCGCTCGGGTCTGCTTGGGTAAAAGGGGGAGGGCTGGCATCGTATGCGTGATATAGCTTTTGTTTAAAAATTATTTATAATTATTTATAAATAAACAAAAGGCACCCATCGATGACAGACTGTTTATGACAGTAGCGGTCGTAAATCATGTTTATTAACCTTATCAGCTACTGTTGATATAAACATGGGCTTCTGTTTATATAAATAACTGGCGCCAGCCACGGGACTGGTGACGTCACGTAGGCCACGCCCAGTCTCTCCATACCAGCCCATATACTACTACCTTGGCAAGAAAAAGACTAATAAACGTATTGAAATCTCTAAATATTAAAATGTCAAGTAAATGTTTTTTGCTATACGCATTCATCTAGTGATGGAGCTAAATCGATACGAGGCAATAATCCTTGTTTACCGAAATATTTTCCAGTAATAAATTCTGCTTTAAGAACATATTGTTTCATATCTTTAATTATCAATCTTGTACCATTACAAATACCACCGTCAGTGTCTAAATTTCTTAAACAACCTATTCTTGCACCTTTTTTAATATTAATTTATGTGGTGTAACCAGTTGAGCACCACAGCCAACTCGTAGCGGTATGAGTACGGCTACATCGCGCCGAACCAGCATAGAGTTGCGCGCGCGATTATAAACACGTGCGAATACGGCAATAGGCGCAAAAGAGACAGAAAGAGCAAGCGCGCGGGCTAATCCTTCAGGTGCGCGCTCATATAGCTCTCGGCCTTTGGAAGGTAAACACGGGACTTCTTTCGACAATTCAAAAAAAACCTTCGTGTGCTGTGCTGTGTCCAGCGGATCGAAGTGTACCTTGTGTGTGAGTGCGACGCGGAGTCCGGGTATTCCTGATCTTGCCTAGCGGTCCAGTGCTAGTCTCGCAGCCTGTCCAGGATTAGGAACGTCGTCGACGAGAGAAAGAAGGTTTGTGTGACGTGCAGTGCATGGGAGAGAGTGCATGTGTGAGTGTGTATCACGCATGTGAGGGTGATTCGGTACGCGCGACGTTCGAAAGCATAAACATCTTATTGTTGCAGGTCCGAGAGCTGAGGCGATCGATACGGCATGTGGAAAGTGATCGACGACAAGCGATGAATAAGCGACGACTAATACGGTTTATATAATTCGTGCGAGCGCGATTATTCTGACGTCGCGGCGACTCGCAAAGTTGTTGGCGACTCGCATATTATTATTTTATAATTGTAAATTCACGTTTATTTCGCGACTAGCAAATATAACCATAGTCTTATTATTTTACGTGATTTGTCGTCTAAACCTCATCACTCGCTTACTTCCGATTCCTGTTCCTTCCTGCGAATACCGCCGCCTCCCCTGGCATTATTTATTAGTACTTATTTAACGCAGTTGACGTCGACCCAGCAAAACAGAAGCAGCTGAGACAGCTGCATGCAACGGAGGTGTTTCGCGGGCGGAGAGGAGTTCTCCGCCCCATCAAGGGGAACGCGATCCAGTCGTTTAACGAGTTATTCGTTGATCGAATTTACACCCCGTTACATTGGCGCCTAGTTCGTGGGTTACTTAGGAAGGAACGCGCAAATATTGTAATTTTCGCGATTTTCGGCGCGAGCGAGAAACCGTTGCGAATTTCAGAAGGTCGCGCGAGCGACGTAAACACGAGCATCCCCGTGTTGTTTACGTCGTGCTCAAATCAGGCGGAGTAGAACGGCGTTCGAATTTATTTGTGCAGCGTATACGAATAATTCGAACGCAATTCACACGAGAAGTCTGTGAATAATAATAATCGGTGATTTTAGTTGCCAGGCCGAGAACAAATATCTACCGATATTATCACACGACTTTAGGACTCTCGTTAGGATAGAGAGTAGCATAATTATTTTTTCGTTACGTCTCGTGTGAAAGCAGAGCGTATATGCGAAATTGTAAGTTGTTTAATTATTAACAATTAAACAACAAAAGGCAGCAAAGCGGCAACACAAACGCCTGTAGCCGCAAAGTATAGTCCACGCACGCTATAGTGGAGCGAAGTGCGCAGCGGCGCGTGTGTGAGAGAGAGTGCGAGCGCTTGCGGCGCCACATAGAGGCAATTCCACGAGAACGAGCGCTTGCGGCGCTACATACAGGCAATTCCACGAGAACGAGACGGGCGAGAGTTATATAGACACTTCCACGGGAAGACGCGGAACAGTATACGCCCAGTTTTCAGCCAAGAAGACCTCAAGGTTTCTCAAGACGAGAACACACTCGACTCGCAGATCGAGATATACGCGTAATTCCGCGAAAAATATTTTCGTCTTTTTTTCCGGTGTATGAGTGCGTATATGCCTGTAGCACAAAATGTGCGTTGCAAGTGAGAGCACAGTGGTGCTACGAGTGCGCGCGCCAGAAGCAATTTGTGCTTATCTGGCGTAATTAAAAAATTTTTTTTACGGATTTTGCTCCTATTATACGAATTCGATTTTTCGTTTTATTCGATTTCGCGTAATAATCTACGTCACAGCGACGCGCTTAGGTGTGCAAGTGTGTGAGTAGAAAGCTTGTATTTTTGTAGCTTACGTTGTAGCAACAAGAATACAATCTAGGGACAATCTGGAGTGAGTGCGTAGGATAGGGAGCTGCCACGTCGTTGTTGCGCAACCGCGAAACGTCATTAGACGCAGAAGACACACAACACGGCGAAGAAAGTAGAGAAGGTCGTCGAGAATTGGTGCTTGGGCATCGACAAAGAAGAGATGAACGATGCCCTCGAGAGTATGCAGTTGAAGCCAGACGGCAAGCGATTAGATCGCGTTGCTAGGCTAAACAGATGGCTCCTAAGAGAGTATACCGAGTCAGATTTTAGAGAGAGCCTGGACGCCTTCACAGTAAGTAATGGCGCGAGTGAAGAGGGAAGAACTGCGTAAGTCATTCATCGACGCAACGGCTGAACAAGCATCGACACGCTCGATTTATACGGGCGATTATGATGCCGAACAGCCGCACCCTCTGAAGCTGTTACAACAAGAGATCGAGGCCAACGAAGTCGTGGTGACGCCGGCGATCGAGATGAACTACGGTCAACCGGTGCACGGATTAGGCCAACCGACAGGGCCTAATCTACAACTGCTAAACGCGATGACAATGCGAGACGCGTTCGCAGAAATGCCAGTTACTGAGGAGAGTGAACAGGCACAAGCGCCAGTGTCGATGCCGGAAGACCAAGCCAGGTGCCAGGTGCCAGGTGCCAGGCGCAGGAGGCGCAAGCTCGAGACCAGAATAGAATCGTCACAATAGAGGTGCTGACAGTGTGAAATGCTCACATTCTTTCGCATTCTTAAAATACTAAAAAACTAATAAGTTATTATAAAGTAAATCCATTGATACCCTTCCTACTAGAATGCAGTGTATACTAACAAGGAAGGGTCCCCAGGTGTACATCACCGATTTTGATCATTTTGTGATATGTTGTAGTACTCGAGAAAATATTAGACACGTGTTTTTTCTTACGTGCTAACTCGTCGATTTAAGGGGTGAAAATCACCCTTGAAGTTTACCCCCAAAAACAGGTTTTTTCTAATATCTCAAAAACTATTTGGAGTTTTTAAATAAAACCAACGCCAAATTTGTTATTATAAAAAGACGCTACTGTAGGCACAACTTTTACCCCGAAGGGTGTCAAACCCTGTTATTTTTAGGGGTAAATGTGAAATTTTTCTCTATTTTTTCAATATAAAATTGATCAAATCGGCTAGATTTGGTTGAA
>JAZHPH010001214.1:0-12366 GCA_037356405.1 Nasonia oneida | reverse complement strand
TATATATATATATATATAGATATATAGATATAAATATGTACCTTCACGCATACGTCCACGCAAGCATTTACCGGCTGCTGCAGCCGCGTCAAAGTCCGCGTGCGCGCAAGCGGCTCGATAAATTGGTAACGTTAAATTTAATGTCATTCATTTCATCGTCGCGTGTCTGCAGCCGTTGCCTCTGTGACGCACGTGCTGCTGCTTCGTATTTGCCTGCGCGATGGTTAAAAGCCGCCGCCGCGTGCGCTCGCGCGTACGAGAGGGACGCGCGACGCGGAATTTTGAAAAGTGCCTTATAGCGCTTCCATACCAGATTGAAATTTCATTTTTCCATTTTTGTTTGAAAAATAAAACGAGTTCCAATTTCCATCAGGATGAAAACTCGCTCGTCCCGAGATGTATCGAGTTGCCGCGGAAAAATATCCATCAGCGCCGATGCTTTAATCAAGATAAACCTTCAGGGCGACTATACCTATGTTATGGCAACTTTTGCGACAAAGTCGATCCGCTTCTTATCCTTATGGCGCGTACAATACACGCAGTGAGAGAATACGAGGAAAGAAGAGGATACAAGTATCTCGCTTTCTCTCGCGCTCGGAAATGGCGTCGGTCAGCCAAGCGCACGGGTTATGATTTTCCGGCAGGTCGACCGGAAAAATGAAAATTCCGCGAGCTGTCCATTATACGTAGCGCCTATACACGGAAGCGTTATATAGCCGGAAAAGCTGCGGGGCTGCGCTTTACGCGCGCGTTTTATGGGGTCATTTGTAGTTATACCGTCCGCGAGAGGGAGAGAGAGAGAGAAAGCTCGAGAATCCAATGTGTGTGTATATCGCCGCGTTGCATCCTAACAGGCTGCTGTATAGGCGTTTGCTGGCGCTCAGAATAATGGAGCTAAGGCTAGGGAGAAAGAGGCGCGGGCGTCGAGAGGGACCGGAAGAATTTTCGTTGTGCCGAGAGCTTTTGCTACTGGTGCTTACATTCAATCGTTGCAATCGAATCTTTACGTGTGGAATTCGAAATGATGGGCCTGTATTGCATGTATACGTAAACCGAGAAAATCTATTCCCCGACCTTTATTCCTGGGCGAAGAAATAGTTGTTATTCTATAGTCACAAAAGAGGGACGAGCGTCTATTATAGTCCGCGCGACTCCGGCATGTGCGAAGCGCTTGAAAATCTGTACACGACGTCATCGATATTATTTCCTCGACATATATATAAGTCACGTGTACGAGCAGTATCGTTGCGCTTTTGGATGTATGCGAAAGCTTGCTGTAAAATATTCGGTGAATACAAACAAGAAAGGGGAGAGGAAGAGAGAGAGAGAGATTGCGGATGTGGATGAAACTCAGCGATGATTAAAATATTAGTTTAACCGAGCGATGGAGGTAAACGCGAGCGCGCGCGGTAGATCTGCTAAAGTTTAATGCACGAGATTAGCTGGTCGACGGTTTTTTAAACAATTTTCTCGACGCGTAGAATTGTGGCATGCTTTTTAAATCGAACCTGAGAGGATTACCGCGCCAAAAGCTCATTATATGATAAACCAGAGTAATTTAAGGAGTACTCAAAAACCGTGATCAATAAAAGAAGTTTCCCGCCGACGTAATCAGCCATTCGTTCGAAATGAAATCAGCGCGCGAATATTCCAGTATAGCCGAACGGCATCATTTTAAATCAATTTGCAAGCATGAATCACCACTGGAAAAGAGAAGTACACAAGTCGGCAAACGAGTATATCCCTCCCCAAACAAGCCCATCATTATCTGGAAACGTTAATAATCGTGCAAATTATCTCGACCATCGCGTAGTCTCGAGCAAAAAATTACGCCGACACGCAGCCTGCCTTATCTGCCTCCTCCCACGCAACAGCGTATATTAGCAGCAGTATATACATGGTGTACAGGGAGTCGCGCTGTCTCTGTGTGGTTCTAGCACTGCGGTATACTGCTCCCACTGCGACGTCGGCCGATAGGCCAATTGGCTGAATAATTTGTCGTGTCACGGGTAATCGCAGGCCGCCTGCTACCTGCCTTCTCGGTATATCTACGCGGGCCGATCGATTCGAGCGAGAGTTCCAACAACTTGTGTATGTATGTGTGTACATAGATATATAGACGTAGAGTCAGGGGTGGTGGCGGCGAGAGAAGCGGGGCTTGACGCGATGCTCGAGGGGTATGTGTGCAAGAAAATGCTTCCGAGAAACTCGGAGGATTGGCTATGCACTCATCAGAAGTTCGGGAAGTATAGAGCTCCTGCTGCTACTGAAGAGGTGACTGAGCGACTATGAATGAAGCGAGATGACGATCGGGAGAATGGCAGGGGGCGAATCGAGATGAAGAATTTGATTGCTTATCGAAGCATTAGTTTTTTTGTTACTTTTTTTTTAAATAAGGACCAACGAGAAAACAAGGTGAAAAGGAGGGAGGATTTACTTTTTCTCTGTTATATAAATAAAAAAAGTTTCATCTTTCTGGACATTTCTTTATCGCAGCGCTGGTCCTTCGAAACGAATGGGATTGCCCGAAACGATGAATCCACCTTTGATTATAGGATTTAGATATAAATAGAGCTGTGCCCCCAAAATCTTTTTCTGCTGTAACTTTGCCACGCAACCTTTTTCAGCACCAAGAGACCTCTCGTTCAATCGCGTTCGAAGATTTTATTTTCCTCAATGTACAGGGCACTATATCATGGAAAAAGCTAGAATAAGGTTTGTCATAATTATACGTAATATAGAAAAGTGATCGACGAGTGTTTTTTCTTTCTTATATAAAATAAAGGAGCATCAACTACATAATCTAATACAGTATATATAAATTTTTCCACTTATTACATCTTTATGTTATTCATTTATTTCGATATGTAATATTGCGTGAGAACAGTCAACGTAATTACATATATACCTATTACCTATTCATTGATAATGAACTATGTCGAAACATACCGTCAAATTGAAATTTCATGTAATATTAATCTCTAAAAAAATTAACTCTTAAAAAAGTAATAAAGTTGCCTTTGTTTGATTGATCTCAGTTCTTTTCTATCTGTAATTTTGTTGCGGAATATATCAAACTCGCCTAACCTTTTACTTTTTTAAGAGTTAATTTTTTTTAGAGAGTTCAATCCTTTTTTTTAAATTGTTTAGAGTATTTCATATTCAAAGTCGTAAAAATAAAATATAAGCATCTTTAGCACCACTCGACCACAGCTTTTTTGTAACATTTTTATTACTAAGATGAAATCACTGATTGTTCTAATATACATCACCCTCGAATTATTTCTACACCTAGACACGAAAAACCACGGTGCGAACTACCCAGACCTTGTCATCGGCCACCCTGTACACCTAGACGCCGCCCTTAAATGATTTTTATACCTAGACACCAAAAACCACGAAGCGCACCACCTAGACCTCGTCATGAGCCACCTTGTACATCTAGACACCGCCCTTGAATAATTTTTACACCTAGACACCAAAAACCACGGGGCTAACTACCTAGACGTCATTATCGGCCACCCTGTACCTCTAGACACCTTCCTCGAATGATTTTTACACCTAGACACAAAAAACCACGGAGCGCGCCACCTAGACCTTGTCATCGGCTACCCTGGCAAGCTAGTTACTGTTACAGCTCCGGAACGCAGAGTATGCACTGGCAACCTCTTAATTCAAAATATCGTAATATATTATTATATTTTCTTGAGAAAGCAATTCTCATCTGTATATAGCTTTGCGGCCAACTTCACGGTCCTAACACTTCTTGCGGCTAACTTAACGGTCCTTTCACATTTCGGGCTGAAGAAGAAAAACGTAATTTTAGCATTTGTGGGTTATACACTCACATATTATAAAAATAAGCAGCCTTTTCACTAATATTTTTGTTGGAAATCGTAGTTTATCTCAGAAAACGTACTAATAAGCCAAAAAATCTTACGAACAGAAACAATAAGCATTTTTTTCTGTATCATGAAAAATCCGAACACCAATATAGAAGTAAATAGTGTCACGGGCACCGCGGCTTCGTCTGCTTCTCAAACTCGCCTTCGTGGCGCTACCGCGCCACTTGATTTCTAGGGTTCTGTTTAAAAATGTTACTGTTTTTAATTTTTATTCAAAATATTGGTAGGAACATGTACATGATTTTATAAGGGTAATGTTGGCCTCTACCTGTTGCAACGCCGGTACCCTCAGCGGGTCTTGGGCGTAGTCGTCCAGAGCGGACGGGTGGGTGCCTATCACCACTACACAGCGTGTCCTCAGGTTGCGGATAGAGGAACAGCCCCTGAGAAGGAGGTTAACTGCGAATAAATCGAATAAGCAGCCGCGGACAGCCAATAGGCCCGGGCGTGGGTCTGATGGGCCCACACTGGCGAACGCATTCATCTAGAAACACTACGCAAGCACCACCACAACAACGAACACTCAACAATATTTCCTATTTTCACTTTCTCTTTCTACCTCACTATGTCTATATTCTATCTCTTTTAGCACACATTACAAAAATCCTGCTGCCGAGGAGGATGCGGGAGCGATGACAACTGCCCCGAAAGGGGATGTGTAGAATGATTCGCCACCTGATCTTACGCGGTAACGAAGCCAGCGAAGGCGCGCTGCCTTGCAGGGGGGCGTTAGGATACGAGAATGATTCCGTAGTGTGTCCGACGATGAGTTGACTCCGTTCTCATCAAAGTTGGAAAGCTCTCATACTTAGTTCTAGAGAGATATGGGGGTTATCACCTCTAGAACGGTTGACTCACCTGTGATCGGAACAGGATCCGAAGCGCGCGGGTTTAACATACTATCATGGCTCAAAAAAATAAAATCCGAACCAAAAGGGACTTAAGGGTCGGAACTTGGAATGTTCGCAGTCTATACAGAGCAGGCGCGTTTAAAGAACTCGTAAAGGAAGCTGATAGGTACAATCTAGATTTGGTAGCAATACAGGAATCGCGGTGGCCAGATGGCGGAGTACTAGCATCGGGTAACTTCACGTACCTGTATGGGGCCGGGATTGGGGGATCTCGAGGCACCGGATTTCTCGTAAGCAAAAGCATCATACATTCGGTTAAAAGTTTCAAATCCGTCAATGAGAGGCTCTCGTACATCATTATCGAAAGTGAATGGTATAGATATGTATTTATTAATGTGCACTGTCCTACGGAGGAGAAAGCAGAAGAAGCTAAGGATCTCTATTACGAAACTTTAGAGCAGGTAATCGACCAGTTCGCGTCTTACGACACAAGAATAGTATTAGGCGATTTCAATGCTAAAATAGGTAGGGAGGAAATGTTTAGGCCTACTATAGGGAAGGAAAGCCTACACGAAGCCAGCAATGATAACGGTATTAGGGTCATAAATTTCGCGGCGGCAAAAGATCTTATAATCTAAACTACGTGTTTTAAGCACAAGGACATACACAAGGCAACGTGGACATCGCCGGACGGTGCCACGCAGAACCAAATTGATCATTTCCTCATTGAAAAAAGACGTCATACTAACGTTCTCGACGTAAGGGCTTACAGAGGGGCAGATAGCGACTCGGACCACTTCCTAGTAGTAGCCAAATTAAGAGCTAGAGTAGTAACGAATCAAAATAGTAAGCGAGCAAACAAGGTAGAAAGCTTCGATATTGAGAAGCTACGAGATAGAGCAGAGCGAACTAGGTACCAGATAGAAATTAATAACAGGTTTCAGGCACTTGAAGAAGCAAACACATCGCCGGAGGGGAATGACGAACCGAATAGCTTATGGGGGGACATCGAAAGAACGGTAAAAGAGGCCGCGAACAAAGTGCTAGGTAAAAAGAAAAAGCCAAAGAGCAAACCATGGTTTGACGAAGAGTGCGAACTCTGGTTTGAAAGG
Source organism: Nasonia oneida (assembly GCA_037356405.1). Lineage (NCBI taxonomy): Eukaryota > Metazoa > Arthropoda > Insecta > Hymenoptera > Pteromalidae > Nasonia > Nasonia oneida. The sequence goes on along the minus strand of JAZHPH010001214.1, from coordinate 6,498 downwards.
CGCAAAAAGGCTAAAGTAGACAGCGTTCACAATGAAAACGATAGGACCATAGAAGAGTACCACGAAATAAGAAAGCAAGTGGGTGTGATTTACAGAAACAAAAAGCGCGAGTACCAAAAGAACGAGATTAGAAAAATAGAAACTAACAGTAAGGAAAATAACCCGCGCGAGATGTACAAAGGAATCAACGCTATTAGATAGGGTTTCCAGAGTAGATCGCAATTAATGAAAGATGAAGGCGGGAATCTCGTTACAAGCGAAAATGAACTGCTAAAGCTGTGGAAAGGATATTTTGATAAGTTACTAAACGTACATGAAAACTGCGAGGAAACGGGAGATGAAATCCACACTGCTGAACTCCATATGGAAGAACCGACCTACAAAGAAGTAGAAGCCGCGATCAAAAAACTAAAAAACAATAAGGCCGCGGGAAACGATTCTATACCAGCTGAACTACTTAAATATGGGGGCACCGCGCTTACATTCAGAATTTTTGAACTAGTATGTGCTATTTGGAAAAATGAAACGATACCGGAAAACTGGAAAGAATCCATCATCATACCGATTTTCAAAAAGGGAGATAAGACAGATTGCAATAATTACCGGGGAATCTCACTTTTAGCTACCTGCTACAAAGTTCTATCAAACGTAATACAGGCCAGACTTACGCCCTTCGCGGAAGATATAATAGGAGAGTATCAGTGTGGATTCCGGCGTAACGGGTCGACGAGCGATCAAATGTTTACTATAAGACAGTTGTTAGAGAAAAAATGGGAACATTGCTAAACAATACACCAACTATTTATAGACTTTAAAAAAGCGTACGACTCTATCAAACGAAGCAAAATGTATCAAATCCTTGTGCTCCTCGGAGTACCAAAAAAACTCGTGAAATTAATTCAAATATGTCTGAACGGAAGCACAGGAAAGGTCCGAGTAGGCGGTAACGTATCCGAATCATTCATGATACGCGACGGTTTGAAACAAGGTGACGGTCTTTCTACGGTACTCTTTAACTTAACGCTAGAGTATGTTGTTAGAAAAATGTAGACTAGCGGGCTAGGTGCAACCCTTACCGGAAAAACACAAATTCTGGGATATGCGGATGACTTGGACATACTGGGGGATAACGGTGCAGCGGTAGCGAGAAATGCGAAAATTCTCATAAATGCGGCTGAGGACACGAGGCTAGAGGTGAGCGAATCGAAAACGAAATATATGATCATGGACAAACTGGGCATTTGCGAAGGTGAGGGTGATCTTAGAGTCGGAAATTATACTTTCGAAAAGTTTAGCGAATTCAGATATTTAGGCACAACCATAAATGATCGAAACTAAATTAAAGCCGAGATTAACAAGAGACTTCATTCGGGTAATGCCTGCTTCTACGTCGTGAATAGATTACTAAAATCAAAACTGCTGTCTAGAAATGTAAAAGTAAGGATATATAGGACTATAATAATGCCGGTAATTTTGTACGGGTGCGAAACCTGGGCGCTAACTAAAGCGGAAGAAAACCGTTTTAGGGTGTTCGAAAATAAGGTTCTGCGGAAAATATACGGGCCAAAGAAAGATGAAGAAACCGGGGAGTGGAGGAAACTGCATAATGACGAGCTACACAATTTATACTCGTCACCGAATATAAACAGAATAATTAAATCGCGTAGACTAAGATGGACAGGGCATGTGGCAAGAATGGGAGACGATCGCACGGCAGCGCGTATAATGAAAGGAAAGCCAAGCACACCGCGACCTCTAGGTAGACCTAGGCGCAGGTGGGGGGACAACGTAAAAACGGACTTAACTGAAATCGGGAGGGAGGGTGCGCAATGGATGGGGTTGGCTCAAAATAGAGATACGTGGAAGGCTTGCGTAGATGAGGCGATGAACTTTCGAGTTCGAAATGCCACTTAAAAAAAAAAAGGTTGGCCTCTACATGATTATGAATTGCTGTAAATTGATTGGTGAATGAGAAAAAAAAAATTTTAATGCTAGCATAATTTTCAATTTTCTGTGTGTGACGTGGAATATGCATTTCAAATGCTATATAATTAACAATTAGAATGCGAAATTCAATACAGTATGCATCAGCCAATCTGAGCACAAATATCAGCGAGAGTAGATACGTTATTTTTACATACATACAGCAGCCCGTGTAAAGGTAAATATATGTTTACCTTTGCAAGATTACTATTATAAATCAATCAGCGTAAAAAAGAAATAAAAATAGAGGAAAAATTTTAAATAAATTTTAATATTCCATACAGCGAACTTCGCATCACGTTTCAAATTAAAAATTCAAATATTTATAACATGTAACAACTGTTTTTAGCACGAACAGCTGCATCGAGAGTAGATTTATTTGTGCAATAAACATAAAATATATCGTCGCCCCCTACGAAAAACATCAGATCCCAAATTCCCCGCGAAAGCTGCCAGATTTCATTTCTAGCCACGATAACCATGAGAGTTCACGTCTTTGCCACGAAGAGCATTAAATTTCAATAGTTGCCGAGAAGACTATGAGATTTCAAATTCTGATAAAATCTATGAAGATCAAAGTGCATACAATAAAATCAAAAAAGGGTTCAAATGAAGAATTAAAAAAATTTGTTTATTTTTATAAAATTCCGTTATAAAAATCGTGGAATTGTGAAGGTATAAGCCTTCGTGCAATCATTGCCTGAATGTCTTCGCTTTTTTTCGCTTAAATGAATTTTGCCTTTAGGCAATTGGTAGCGCTTTATGACTTTCCATTCAAAATGTTTGTTTCAATATCTGAAGCTTTTCTTCATCTTGCGTAAAATTTTACTTTACGCTTAAATTTATGTGACCTCTGATATTGACTACACAAATTCCTCTTGCAAATGAAATTTTTATTTTTTTCCACTGAACAAATTTTGAATATTCGTCGAAATTAAAAATTTTATTCTATAGACATACTTCGACTTTATTTTTTAAATTCTTTTGATTAATTTACTGTTAACATGTACATTAATTCACTGTTTTAACATGTTGCCTCCAAAATAGTCGTCGTGGCAAATAAAATAAAATATGTTAGTCTTCATGGCAAAATGTGAAACATGTTAGTCTTCGCGGAAAAAACGCGTAATGTATTAATTTTCGTGGCAAAAACGTGAAATCTCATAGTCTTCGTGGCAAAAAGGTAAAGTAAGCTATTCTTCGCGGCAACTGTTGAAATGTGAAGTTCTTCGTGGCGAGATTTGAAATATAAAGCTCTTCGTCGCGTGAAAATGAAATCTCATACTATTCGTAGGGGGCGACGATATATACTACACGAAAATGTGAAATATAAATTATGAATTTATTGAAGGCCAATGAATAAGCATCCTGAAATCCTGAATTTCCTGTATGTTTAACTTTTAGTCTAGCGGAAAATAAGCCGATAAACAATTAAAAATCAATCGTTCAAATTTGGAACGTCAATTTCAGCAGCAATACACTCATAACAGTGCAGGAGATGGAGAAAAGTAGAGCGCGATTCGTCAACGGCGCCTAAATCATTCAGCGAAACTTTTTAAGTCGGCACTCGGTGGCAAAGCTCCGAGTCTCGGCCGGTCAGAAAAACCCGAAAGTCCCAAGATTTGCCGTGAGAGTCTCTCGAATTTCTCCATCGTGCGATATATATATCCATATCAGGATATAACCTTGCAGCTAACACTTTCGCGCGAAGCCGCAGCACCGCAGCGCCAATCTTTGCCTTTTACAGCGTCGCTTTGCCGCCCTTTGATCCCTCGTTAACCTCGCGACGACTACCGCTGGATTAAGGAAGCAGGGGATCGAGAGAGAGAGAGAGAGAGAGAGAGAGAGAGAGAGGTGGGTGGGATGATAACGACGCAGCTACGTATATACTTGCAGGGGTACATAGTCGGGCGATTTTTTTGTCGTCGCGTTACGCGGGGTAATTAGCGTCTATATACTTTTTCGTAGTAGCAGGCGGAATCAGGCCGAGGGATGCGATCGACCGCATGGTTCTGGGGGAAACAGAGCGGAAGCGAGTCGTCAATTAAAATTCAATGAACATCGGGACGAGGAGCGATCGACCTGAATTTCTCTAGTTCAGAGAGAGAGAAAGAGAGAGAGAGAGAGAGAGAGAGAGAGAGAGAGAGAGAGAGAGAACGAGCTGTGTTGCTGCGAGCGATGCTTTTTGCAAACGCACACGTATTGTTCGTCGTCGCGAGAAGGCAATTAAAGAACACATCCGCGGGATACTTTGTACACTTCAGCCTCTCTCTCTCTCTTCTCTCCCGTCGAGTAGTAGCGCATGTTCGTTAAAACTTCTTAACGCTGATCCCCCGGAGCGTTGATCCGAACTTGATGCACTTTCGAGGGCTTTTTACTTGAGGAAACTCGCAATTGTTTAGACTTCTCTCGTCTGGCCGTAGCTCGCCTTCTTCTACTTGCCACAAGTCGCCCTTTTTGTTCTCTTTCCCTCTCTCTTTATCTCTCTTTCTCGTGGGAATTGGGGATTTGTGGTTTGCCCGAGCCCGGAGGAGTGTCAGACGCAAAAAACAAATGAACATCCGGGCTGCAACAGCAGCAGCAGCAACAGCAGTGCTGAGTGTGACTCGTTTCGGCTTTTCTTTCTCTCGCTCTGCAGACTTTTTCTGCCTGGTAGCTCGATCTTGTTTCCAAAATACAGTCGATTTCGAGGCAATGCCCGTTGATTTTCGAGATTTTAGGTTCTCGCTGTGTACTGATCTTCGCTGCCGTTTCAAGCCGTCGACTGTCCGTGGAATTATCGATTTACCTACTTATTATACTTTTTGGAGTTGCGATAAAGACTAATTTTATCGGTTACATGGCTTATTGAAGGCATTCATGCAGACCGCGGTTAAAACTCTGAATTAGTCTGGTTGGCGCGCGCCTTTTTCCAGCTTTTTCTCTCCCGAGACATCGTTATTTAATTTCCGCGGATTATACTACGAAGTTGCAAAAGCTAATAAACTAATTTTCCCGGTGCGTTACTTAATAAAGATGCTAACCTTGTTTTTACACTGTGCCTGTAACTTTTAATGCACAGTGGAGCTTACTGAAGATTTAGAGTCGCATTGTTTTTTCATAACTTTGCAAATCAAATAGCCATTAGACAATCGCGTTTGTAATATCAATAGGTCGTAGTCAACCTCGGTGATTAGATCTTCTACACTATATACTGACTGCAGAAGATTCAATCAGTGCAAAAAAAAGGTACGTCGCTCGTCGTCAATCTTTTTTTCTATGCTAGAACAATAAAGACTTAGCAGTCGCTTGTCGATTAAAAAAACATGCATTATGCAGTCAGCTCGTACAGTGGCGGTTTCTCTAGGCTTTAATAATGCGTCCCCGAAAGTCGATCTTAAACCGCAGCAATTAGTGTAAAAGATGCTGTGAATTTGGAGCGGGGCTTAATAGCTTTATTCGTCGTTTGTAGGTTTTGACGTTGACCCAGGGAGTTTGAATATCAAAATCAAAAAAAAAAATTATTACTGAACCAGCTAGCTTTACCTCGCTCGCTAACGCTCTCTCGGTTAAATTTACTTTTTTAAAGGTTAATTTACATAATGTAAGATTATAAGCTGAAATTTTATTAGTTAGTACTAGGAAAAAGTGCTTGTCAAGATTAAAAAATTATTAACGACATGAAAAATTATTTACACCATGATTAAAATATATTTACAATAATACTAATATCCTAGGCAAACTTAAATTCGCATTTTTTTAATTCAGCGGTTAGGGTAAATTGTAAGCACAAGAATAATGTGCGTCAAAATAAAAAAATTATTTAAATTAGGAATAAAATATATTTACAATAATACTTATAACCTAGGTTAAGTTGAAGTGGCATTATTCAATTCCGCTATAGTAGGGCAAATTCTGTTACAATGCCGCTACCCTAAGCGGGTCTTGGGCGTTGTCGTCCAGATCAGACGGGTGGGTGCCTATCACCACTACACAGCGTGTCCTTAGGTTGCGGATAGAGGAACAGCCCCTGAGAAAGAGGTTAGCTGCGAATAAATTGAATAAGCAGCCACGGACAGCCGATAGGAACAGGCGTGGGTGTGATGAGCCCACACTGTCGAACGCATTCATCTAGAAACACTATGCAAGAACCACAACAAAAAAACACTTCACATTATCTCTTATCTCTCAATCTATCTCTTTCATCACACATTACAAAAATGGGCAAAAATCCTGCTGCCGAGGAGGATGCGGGAGCGATGACAACTGCCCCGAAAGGGGGTGTGTAGAATGATTCGTCACCTGGTCTTACGCGGTAATGGTGCCAGCGAAGGCGCGCTGCCTTGCAGGGGGGCGTTAGGATGCGAGAATGAAACCGTAGTGTGTCTGACGACGAATTGACACTGTCCTCGTCAAAGTCGGAAAGCTCTCATACTTAGTTCTAGAGAGGTATGGGGGTTATCACCTCTAGAACGGTGGACTCACCTGCGATCGGAACAGGATCCGAAGCGCGCGGGTTTAACATACTATCATGGC
>JAZHPH010001213.1:0-12435 GCA_037356405.1 Nasonia oneida | reverse complement strand
TTAAAAACTTTCTAACCATTTTCATTTCGGTATCGAACCTCCTTAAAAGGGTAGCTGTTTTGAAAATTAGCAGTAATTCTTTATTTTTCGAAACGTTATCTTTTATTCTTAAAATGGAAGCTAATAGAATCTTCCTAAATAATCATTGAAAAATAAAAAGAAAGAAATACATTCAATTGTTCTGAGAGTACGAAGTATACTTCATTAGATCTCATGCTTCACATACATCGCAAACTAATGTCTACAATAGTTTAACTTCGAACTTGAAACCAACAGCATAATCAATAATCTCGCATAGTTCATCAGGGAATTTGGCACCTCAAACTCAAACGTTGAACGAAGCTCTAACATTCCAAAAGAGTAGCCTAAAATCAAGCACGTCTAATTCCTAAGGGAGTCAAAATGTAGCTCTGATCCCAGTGGACGTCGACCAACTGTCGAGTAAATCCCAAGAAAATTATAACGGTGACGACGACGCGATTGCGCGAACGGATCAGCGCAGCAGTAGCGAGTCCACTGCCTTTTCTATCCGTCTCTTGGTGGACGGGATAGGAGCTTGGCAATCGTTCAACATCCGATGCACGGAATCTTCAGAAATTCATCGACCGAGTTTCCACATCCACGTCCCCTTTGAGAGGTGACCCATGACCAGACTAAGACTACCGCCGCCTCCACTATCGCCAGCATTAGCGATACTGCTATATCGAGACGCAGTTCCATACCGACAACTTGGCTGGGCCGACGTCGCTGTACAGCACACTTTCCAACGGAATGGCCCAAGTTGCCGAGAAGTCCGGCGCGCGCAGTAGGACTTAGCGACCTGAAATTAATTGCAAAGTCGCTTCCTCCACTGCGAGAAGCCGGAAAAGTTTGCGCGCGACCTGGGACAATGATGGGCCGAGGAGTTCGAGGGGATTATAATCAGTATCGAAGTAAAAACTTAAAAACTGCGTCGCAGCTCTTGTTCCGCCGGTAACCGGGGCATACTTACCACCCTTTTACGACCTTTTGTCTCTTAAATGGGCATGTACTTGGACAATTTTTTAAGTTCATATTTTAAAAACGTTTTATTGCAGAAAACCAGACGGAAGCGAAACAAGAGCTCGTTGTCGATTTAATAAACCAAGAAGTTCTTCGAAATTTATGTACGCAATAATAAAACCCAAATTGAATATTTCCTCATGCCGGCAGCCGGCGCCGTCGCGCGCGAGATCCCACTTTAATCTTCGAGATCCATAAAAATAATGCGATTGCTTGTTCTCGCGCGCGCTCGTGACCCCGATCGCGAAAAAATTGCAGAGAAAATCCGCTGAAAAAGCTAGCAGCGAGTTCTCGCACGCACCTGCGGCACACCGGAATGAAGCGGACGTGTCGCGAGCGCCTGCCAAGAAAGAACGATTCGCTCCACTATAGCAGAAATTCCATTAATGCCGTTCCCTCGCTCTCTCCATCCTCCCCATTTCCTTCGCCGTCTGCGTTGCAGCCGCCGTTTGACCCTGGCATTGGCTGTTTCCAGACGATTTTCGAATGGAAAGCTCCGCTCTTACGGCGGAAGAGAGCAGTGATAGGTTATTAAGGGGGGGATCGACTTATTGCGCGCGCCGCGGCGGCGGCTTGTTCCAATAAGTCGTCGGCAAATTGATTTCTCCGGATAAATTATACCTACTCTTAATGAAGCTAATGAGTTTCTCGAATTTATATCTTGATCAACGGTTTTATTGCTGAAATTTACCCAAGCTCAATAAAGTACAGCTGTTTTGATTGTGTTGGTAATGCTATGCTTGTCTCGATGTTTAAAAGTGTCGACGCTTGCGCTTCACATGCAGTAGCCCCCGATAAGAGGCCCATAGAAAAAGAAGAACTCGAAAAAAGGTATCGAAGAGCTTAAAAAACGAACGGCTGCGGGATTAGCGAGAAAGACCATTGGACGCTCAAATGCCAAAAGAAAAAAGAGTCCAGTGAATCTCATGCGATTTTTGTAGTACGTCAGTCTTTTTTTTCAGCACACTGAAAAATTCTTCGGGCTGCTGCAGCACTACTCCGACTGCCGCTGTTGTACAAAAATTGTGCAGAAGCCGTCCGAAAATTGAGCAGCAGCGCTCTAGATGGTACCACTTAGAGTAGGTTACGCAGCTGCTGCTCAATTTTCAGACTGCTACTGCGCAAGTTTTGTACAATAGCGGCGCAAAAGGATGAAAATAATGGCAGCAGCGCAGCAGCAGAAGGAAGAATTTCTCTTAGTGCAGCATTATTTAATTTTTCGAAAAGCTGGACCCTGGACGTGTCACGTGTATACACACGTCACGGGTTTCTAATTACTATAAGAAGACGACGAGTAGAAGAGTGCAATGTGGTGGCGGCCGTGGAGCGACGACAAAACGTCTGCCTTGCAAGCCAGAGGATCTCTGTCCAAGCCCGGGGTCCGTTACGTTTTCGTTGCACTCTTCACTCGTAACAGTTTCTAAAGTATTATGATACATTTTGGCATGATATACACCAAGAGTGGACAGATTATGGCATGACGCATAAAAATTTGGGTAATTTAACCAACAATAAACTAGAATCTATTAATCAAAAATTTAAAAATATGATTGAGAAACAAAACTATCTAATCGACTTTTGCAAAAGATTTTTTATTTTTAATAACCCTCACAATTTTGAGAACGACTAAATAATGCCACCATGCAGATGTTTTTAACGGACGCGCTGGCGGAGTGAATAGCGACCCGCCTCGAGGTTTTCTTGAAGGTTCTTCAATTTCAATTAACTTGTAATAAATAAAATAGCGACAAACGTTGTAACAACGTGACGCGGTGAGGCCGGGTTGTTATTATTCAATAACAATCATTTTTTTCAAATCATTCGCGGTGATTATCGCTTCTATTTTCTTTCGATTAGTTAACTACGTCAAAACGCATATTGAAAGCTCTCGTCTATAATGTCCTCATTAATTCATGCGTATTGTGAATTCCACGTGATAAACACGACCGATGCGTGATTATTCGCCTGCATTACACATAACGATCCTCTTCATCATTCTACTCTATGCATAACAGACGAATGTAAGCAATTCCCAAGCCTGAACACCTCCGGAAATTCTTGCCTCACGAGAAATTCCAGTCTCGGTGGCACGAAAGCGCAGCCGTAAAAGCTCGGCACCGACGCATTTCAAGGTCGATCAAGTACCATAAGTTTCGCGAGCGCGCTGGAAAAGAAAGGGAGAAAAAAAGTGCAGCGGCAAAGTTCGAGAGAGGGAGGGTGATACGTCGGGCGGCTGTCGCACGTTTCGACGCGCGACCCCGTGTTCACGGGCCGTTGCGTCTCGGCTGGACTCGAGACTCGGAAAGTTAATCGTGGAGAGAGGTTTCGAGAGAGGGAAAGAGAGAGAGAGAGAGAGAGAGAGAGAGAGAGAGAGAAAGAGAGAGAGAGATAGACTGTGTACGGATATACCTACAGTGAAGAGCGGGAATAAAGGAATAGTGTTGTGAAGCTATTCTTTGTTACATAGAAATATGCGTATTATACAGTTCACCTGTGAAATATGTCGGTTATTCGGTCTATTGTACTAAAACGATTAGAACGCAAAATACAAATGAATTAAAATTAGTCTGCAATTAGTTTCTATATTGTGCACTTTGTACGTTGACGTATTAGGTTAATTAAATTACTGTAATATCCGCGAACAGTCGCGTTGAATTCTAGCGACGTAGTAATGGGTGTTGAGTTTCGAGTGATTTTAACCTAAATTCAGTATCATCTCATTCTCGGCTTACACTCCCATAACGTACAATCATTCAAATAGATAACAATTCCAGTCGGAAGTATTTCCTTCGAACAAATAGAGCGAGCAGCGAACCAAAAAAGCTCAATTATTAAAGCTTGATCGGCTCGTTCAATTTTAAAGCAGCACAGCCTATGAGGCAGCCATCCCATAAGAAACACCACAGAGCCAGCCCATCGAAGCCGCACTTGGTCCTCTTTTTCTCCGCACCTCTCGTATGCGGCCGGGCGCAAAGCCAGCTCTGTATTATTAATCCGGCGATGCAGCAGCAGCGGCGGCGCGGCGCATGCTAAATGGCGATACTGCTGGGAAATAGTCCGTACGCAAGAGAGCTGTAGCGGTGCGCTTAGCGTCGAATTCTCCGACGGCTTCGCTACAAGACTGATCTCATTTACACCTGCAGCTGTCCGTCAATTGGCCGGCCGCTAAAACTCCTGTATAATTTTCCCATTAGAGCTTCTCGAGCGAGGCTAGCTCGGCAGTAAACGTCGGCACACACGCACTATTTGCGACCAGGGAGTAAGTCTGCCACTAGAGGTATAAATCAAACGTAGATCCCACCAAGAGAGAGACTGTGTCTACGTGTGCATGGCCGCATTCTGTGCGTCTCGCGCTTTTCCCGCAAGCTTTCGGCTGTGCTGACTATAAATGTGATGGATATTGTAAGAATTCCTAGCGGTTATTATGGAGTTTGTTTTATTCCGTTGAACTTCCCGTCGACTTTCGCCCTGACTATTTAACGCGCGCCTGACGTATGGGAGATTTAATAATCGCGCTCGGAATAAAGGCTGGATGAATAATTTCTCGAGGTTTAAGAATAATTATTTGGCAGAATGGAAAAACACCTTTGGTGTACTACACTTTACGAGGTTTAACGAAAGATTCCCGATGTCGCGTTTTAAAAATGTGTACAGCACTTTGGAAAAGGGTCAGCCTTGATGGAAAAACACCTTTGGTGTACTACACTTTACGAGGTTTAACGAAAGTTTCCCGATGTCGCGTTTTAAAAATGTGTACAGCACTTTGGAAAAGGGTCAGCCTTGCCGTGGATTCATTACTAATTGAGTATTTGTTCTCTGTGCTAACAGTGTATATCTATCGCATTAATTGTTGATAGAGACAGGAACCCTACTTTGCCTAAACTCGAAGGTAAGTGAACTTAGTTCGTCTAACTGATAAATTTCAATGAGCACGACTGAACTAATTTCAGGGCAAAGCTTGATAAAAGGCCGAAATGGTATCATTTTAGTAAAAATCATCTCTACTTACAATACGCATCGATAATTTTGAATGAAGCACTAGTCGACATTGTATCTTACCTGAAACAAAAACAAACATTCCAAAATCAGTCAAAACAATCACGAACGACGTCGCATAAATTATAAAACGTTCACGGTGTATAATCGCTCTGCATTCAATATTCAAAGCGCAGCGTCATAAACCCCAATCAGAAACGACCCTTGCAAGCTCTCATCGCAAACGAGAGCCTCGAGAGATCGGGATACAGCGAAAAACCCTCGCTGACAATCATGACATCGACGCCTGGAGGAGAGAAACGTCAAGCCCAACGATTAAATTTTACTACTGCGTGTCGTATATAACAACGCTCGGCGCATTCAGCTGCAGCAGCAGGCCAAAACTTTCGAAATTGCCAAACTTTCCAGAGTCGTCGTCGGCGGTCGCACAGCTGACTATCACGCGCGCATGGCCTACGCAAAGTCGTCGGCAGCGGTGATGGCGTAGGCTAAAATCAGTGATCGGCCCCGGCGATAGTCAGCCGTAGCTCCCGAGACACACACGGAAATCTGTGTACACGAATAGTGAGAGAGAGAGAGAGAGAGAGAGAGAGAGAGAGAGAGAAATACGCGCGCACGACTCTCGCTCTTGGAATTTACGATCCCGTATCCGCAGCAAGCTTCCGGATATATCCTCGCGCCGCCCGCCGCATCGGCAATAACTCCGAATACGTCTACCTCTCTTGCTGCCTACTCGCTCTCTCCCTCTCCATTGCTAGTGTACGTGCGATACAGGCTTAAAAGGCATCATTTAACCGGCCCTCGGAGATATTACCTCTCGTAATTCCGTGAACTTGCTCTCTCGCTCTCCCGAGCATACAAGCTCTGCTGCTCCTCTCGCTCTCTATCTTTCGCGTGCGGATTCCGAGATCCCGAAACTTTGGCCAGCGAGTCAAAGCCAAGAGATCCGCTGTCGTGTGTATCCGACTGGAGGAATAAATTCTTGAGATATCGGGGAGCTCAATCCACTCCGCGACGGCCGAATTTTTCTGGGGCCGTGCGTCGCGCCTCTCTCTTTATTTACCAACTTCGTGCGCTGCAGCTGTTTTTTCGATAAAAAAAAGAGGGATCTGACTGGTATAGGAGCAGAGCGTTAATTTTTAGTTTCAAGACATGATCGAAGTCAGCTGGTATCGGGTGTCGTGTTTTTGCCATTTGAAATAAGGAAGCTATAGCAGAGCAATGCAGTGCTCGTACATATTCGCGAAATCGATTCACGCATTCGTCCGATGCTTTACGGCTCGGAAATAAATTCTCGATACACCCGGGAGCCAATCTTTTTTGAGCGGCAATATTCAATCGCAATTCACGCGTCTTTGGGGGATAGACGATGCATTCGTATCGTAAAATACACGAATCCCGAAGTCAAATTTATGTGCACGCAACGCGCGTATTAACTCGAACCTCATAGACGGGTATTTTATCGGCAGCGAGTGAATGATGATCATTTTCAAGTGAGCGTTACGCAGCTAATTGATTGCTTGGAAAATTGTATTTTGTTTTTAAATTTTAAATTATCATACTCTACTTTAGTCTTGTTGCTCCCGACGATAATTATGATAAATGGAACGAAAACTGTGAGGGGATTCAAGACACGCAACTAATTTAAAAACACTGCGTTAAAGGAGCATTTATTACGTGCACAATCTATCGAGAAATAAATTGTGTATGCTCAACCTAATTGAAGGGAATATCGAGAGCCAATAAACCCACGAACTGTTAAATTGCATCTTCGCATAAAATCGACATTTTTCAAAAATAAAAGCGTGTATAAACTCTGCTTCATTCATGTGCGAAATTTACAAAAACAAGCGATAATCATATTCTAGCAACTTTTCTCTCGGTACATAACCCTGTTAAGACTGCAAATTATATATTCAAAACAATTTTCGCAGAAGATACATTTACCGACATCTTCTTCTAATTAAAAACAAACTTTCCATGCGCGCGCGGCAAAAGAACTTTCTCAGCTTGTTAAAATGTTTCATCTAAAATTAAACAAAGCCCTGGCTCGCTCGCGCGCGCGTATTCGCAGCGAGTTTTTGCGGTCCCAGAGTTACAAACTTCAGAAGTAATTAAATTCCAGTAATAAAGAATAACAATGTCGTAACATCGAATCCATATACTTCATAAAAGCCAAGTCTGCTTCTCCCTCCCACGCGTACCAACAAAGTGTAAAATCCTTAAGAACCGTTGGGCGCGCTCGACCCAGAACCGCTGCTGCTGCCGCTGCTGCAGCGTAGCGAGAGAGACAAAAAGCTGCGCGAACAGCGCAAATTAATTATACAGGGCCCATAGGGCAGCATCGCCAGCGCGCGAGTATACGAAACTCCTTTGCACCGCACGCAGGGCAAACTGACTTTAATCGCCCTTTTTCCGAGCTTTTATGCTTCTCAGGGAAAACAACGACTGTACACACCCAGTGAGGTGCGCAGACTCTTCGCCCGACAACGAGAAGCTATGAAAACTCGTAAAAACACGGGCTCCAGAGAAAAAGAAAGAGGCTCGACGCGCGGCACTGAAGGCATTGCCAAGGTATTATTACTTGTTCTTATCCGCCTTTTTTTAATTTTATCCTCTTTCAACTTTTCCGGCTTTATGCCCATAATAAAAGTGCGCTCGGCTCGTATTGCTGTGGTTTAATTGTGGAGTTGAGTTATTTTTTTTAATGCACATGTCACTAATTAAAAGTCGCTAATTATACTTGTAACCTTTATCAATAAACAGAAAGGACAATTTGGATTTCATCGATATATTTTGAAGTAGAATGTGAAGAATTAAATAATTTATCAAGTTTGATTAACGAATAATCACGATTGAACAATTGTAAATTTATCGGCATTGATAATCGTTTGATCCCCAACGATTTTAATGATTCACCAAGCTTAGTGATTGATAACGTGATGTATCGAATATCGAGTACAAAGCGCTCGGAGCAATTCGCATTTCATCTTCATATTCCACATCAGGAAACGGAAAAAGCTAGAATTTTCAATTTAATTTAATCGACTCGGCGAACTAGAATAATTTCATACGTAGGGCTCGAATCGGAAATCGATCGAGGTCTCTCGGATGGATCTCTAAAAAATAAGAAAACGACTTATATCCGAGATATAATTTTAGCTCCACTTAGCGATAATGCTCGATCGGACACTTCTATCTATTTCAGGCAATCTCTTCTAGCTCCCTCTGAACAGTGATCCGAGAGAAGCATCTCTCTCTACGACTCTCCCTCCCACTTTCAGTTAATTACACGAAATGCAATTATAAATACGAGAAAGATAGATACCGAGATAGAGAGAGAGAGAAGGAAACCTCCCGATCGAGAGTCGGCGTGGAGGACGTCCTTCCAACGCAACAGTAGCGGAGGTGGGACGTTAATTGCCAATTTCTATAATGCCTTGCTAAACATAATTTCAATACGAAATTGATCTTCAAACTGCTTATAAAAGCAGAAAAAACCGAGCGCTGTCCTTCTTTCGTCCTTGGCAAAAGAGCAGTGCGTCATCGTCGAAAAGAGAAGAGATCATCGCGCGAAGAGGGAAAACAAACGCGGTGCGACTGTAGGAGAAAAATTTCTCAAATTATCCTGGGCCCGATTCGATTAGTGCAGACAAACGAATGTCGATTGAGGCCGAGCCGCCACCCTGACTCTGTGTACCCAAGCCAGAGCCAACAATCGAGTGCCAGAGCGGAGCACCACCCACTTTTCTCCCTCGGAGATACCCATACCCTCCCGTGCTGCTTCTTCTGCAGCAGTAGCAGCGAAAGCGTTACGTACACAAGTATTCCTGCTATCTCGTTTATTGGGCTACGAGTGGAGCGAGCTCAAGGAGCGGATGAAGAAAGGGACGCAGAGTAGGAGGGGAAAAGGTTAGCCCTTACAAGGGTCTTGATGAAATTCAAACGGGATAACCCCGCTCTCTCGCACACGTGGTATTTCAGGGAGAAAAAATTTTATGGAAGCTCTTGGCCGAACGAGAACTCCTTATTGAAAAAGGTGGAGATGTTCTACGCTTGATCGACGTTTGACTGCCACTTCGAATGGAATACGATATAATATAATATATTGGACACTTGCGATGAAGCGGACAGGACTGTAATAAAAAGGTTTGTGAATAAAAGCCAATTTTCGTTCGAATTAAACGAGAAATCATACACATTAAGATTTTTAGAAAATCAACCCAAAAAATGTTCACTATTTTCGAGAGAGCTTCTTCACCTCTCTCCCTTTGCCGCATCACCTACAGTGCTATACCTCTAGACGCTGTTGGCGCAGCTCCGTCTGCTCCTCCAGTTTTATCACGGCACTTAAAAGCAGCCTGAAAAATTCAAAGACAATCCGAGCTCGAGACCTTTTCTCACACACGTGTTACCGTGGCCACACGAGCACAGTCGATTGTCGTCGACGTAGCCGGAGTCGTCGTCGACGATGACGAACCTCCGCCACTTTACCACGAGAACACCATTAAAAATGTCCGCAACGCCTCGACTTTCTGCTCGTCGCGAATTTCGCGTGTGCACGGCTTGCTGCAGCAATAAAAACATTGCAGAGTTTCGGAGAAAAAGAAAAAATTTTGTTCGATGAAAATTGAAGAATAAGCAATATACGATGAACATTATATACGTAATCTAAATGTGGAAGAATCGTCTACATGGTCAACTGACCCCATCAAGCTTAGTCCGTTCTAGAAACAATTACCAAGGATTTATTCATCTGTTTACGTATACACTCTGACTCTAAACAAGACTTACTGCTCGGCGTTAATTATTTCGGGCAAATAAATGAGAAAGCGTTTAAGAGAAAAGAGCTGTAAATTTAAAAAGGCCGCTGCCGGCGCTTCTTTTAAAACTGCGAAAGTTGCGCGACGCTAAATTTACAGCCATACCAGCTCGTAGATTTACATGCGAGATTTTTCTCCTGTTAGCGTGCGTACGTGCAAGCCGCCAGTTAAAAACAAAACAAAAAGGAGGTAACTAAAGACTCGGAAGTAAAACTCAATTTGGTATAACAACATTTTTCTTGATCCTCCTCTCTTAAAAAAATGATGGCCTTGGTTGTGAAGCATTTAATACGTGATTCTGATTGGTTTCTGGTTGGTTGCCTAGGCAACGAGATCAGAACCGTGCTTTAAATTCATAACCCTCAAAACAGTCATAACTCATAACCCTGGTAGAAATGTTTAAAATGAAATGTGGAAACTTTGATAACAGATAAAATATATGTAATATAACTAGCAAGAAATTTTAGTAAAAATTAATCATTACCAAGAGTGTGTAGTATTACAACATGTGTATTGAAAAGTGGCACCCTAACCCTATTTGAAGTAGTAATAAAGTGTGTAAATATTATTTAGCTTTTTTTTTAAATGTCAGTGAGAAGTTCAATTAAAAGAATAAAGAGTTTAAGATATACACTGAGAAAACTAGATATTAAAATTTACTACATACGCAGGAAAAATTACTATATTATATAGTAATGGACGGTTATACTTGCTTTGTATTAAATTTTACTATCTCAAATAGTAATCTCTATACTGAAATGAAAGTTTTAAAAATTTAATTTTTTTTTGCTGGCCAATTTTACGCGCTTATTCGAATATGATTATTATTATTATTATTGATCTTTAATGTTGTTAAGTGAAAGAAATAAACGTAAGAAAGAAATTTTTCTGCGGCGACGGGAATCGAACCTGGACCTCTGGAATGAGAGTCGAGCGCGCTGACCACTTACACAAACAGTACTGTTATGTACAAAATTTCAAATCTGATATATTAATCACATTTACTCATGAGTTAATATTAATAATAAATTGACCAAAATTAATAAATAGTAGCAGCGAATGATATTTTATCACTTAATAATACCAGATAAAGAAAAAATTATAGATTTTGGTCTCTGATTACTGCATAAATCAACTTTGTAACCTCAAATTCTGGCACACGGATAAATTCTTAAAATAATTTTTACTATATAATGTAGTAATATCTAGTAAACACGTAACAAATTTTAATATAAGTCTAACAATTTTTACTATGAATATAGTAAAAATCGTCATGGAGCGAGTATGACCTGCCGTTACTATCTAATATAGTAATTTTTCCTACATATGTAGTAAATTTTAATATATAGTTCTCTCAGTGTACTGTGTCTCTGTGCCCAAAGTCGCCCTCGGTCAGGTTTGAGAGGTGAATTTAAAGAAAAGTTCAGTATCCGAAACAGTAAGTTTAAGTCTATCATTATACAATGCTCTTTGAATTGTAAAAAGGCTACTAGACAACTAAAATATGATACTGCCACTTCCTATGTTACCTAGAAATATGTAACCTAGATGATTCTGATTTAACTTTTTTCGTTCATATTTTCACATCCAGGCTCATGCGAATTTTTTAATTGAGCAGGTCAAATTTTACTTATAGCCAATTACGCAGAAACTACTATCTCCACTTTCTTCATGTAAAAATACACTGGAAACCAGAAATACAATGTGCTAGAGATGGTAGTTTCTGTGTAACTGTCTACAAGCAAAATTTTATACGCTAAATTAAAAAATTCATATGGGCCTCGATATGAAAATATGAATGAAAACAGTTAAATCATAATCATGTAGGTTACATGTTTTCTAGGTAGCATAGTAAGTATCTGTGTAAAATTTCAGTTGTATAGCTTTTTTATAACGCAAATAAATGGCATTGTAATGATAGACAAACCTACTGACTCTTATACTAAACTTTTCTTCAAATTCACTATTCAAACCAATGATGACGATATTGAGCATTATTAATATATTTATTAAAAAATAGTTTTGAGGGATTTAGTAACATGTTACATGCTTATAAAATATTAGCAGACGTTAGTGTGCCGCCCAACACTTATGGTAGATTTTCTACCATTGTTATTAGACAGAGATAGAATCAAGAGCGCGCGAAGCGCGTCTTCATTCCTAGTTAATTAAAAGCTTCGCCTAGTTTTATGATGCATACACACGGAGCGCTTGCGGCGAAAGAAGCCTGCGCACAGTAAGCCAAGATTTAGTAAATAGGAAACTTACTCTCTTGCGCGAGAGCTTGATTACGCCGAGACGCGAAACTTTTCCGAGAGCCATCAAAGATTCTCTTCAAATAAATTCCCATTCAGCTCGAAAGTTTGGTGAAAACTGTCATTCGCGGACTTTGCTGATCCTACAATACATAGAGTATATATAACGCGTGAAACAATATATCAAACGCGCGCAGTGTCAATCCCGAATTTCTCTCGCCCCAGCAGTCGTAGAAGGAGAAAAGCTCGGCGCAGAAAAGGAGAGAGGAGAGATGTTGTTACGGATAGAATATAGATATGTACCTTGGAGATGCGGCGGG
>JAZHPH010001212.1:0-12758 GCA_037356405.1 Nasonia oneida | reverse complement strand
ATGTTGTTTCGCACTTACTACCTACTGTACTCAGTAATTTTAAAGAAATTAATTCCATTATCGATAAAGTAAAAGCCATTGGGACTCAAATAAAACGTAGTATACCAGCTTCTGATAAGCTGAAGGATTTGCAATTGCAAGATGGAAAGACTGAAGGTACAGTCTTAAAATTCAAACTGGATGTTCCAACTCGCTGGACTTCAAAAATCGAGATGTTGGACAGATATATTTTATTAGAGTCATACATATATAGTGCTATCAATAAATGCGATAAGCCTTTAGATCTTTTAACTAGAGAAGAAGTTAAAATATTAAAAGATGTGTTACCTCTCATGAATACCATCAAATCAGTAATAACAGAGATTAGTGGTGATGCTTACCCGACAGCCAGTTTAATTATACCAATTATCAACTGCATGGAGAAGAAAATTAATTCGATAATTCCTGAAACAAACATAGGAATCGATTTCAAAAACAGGCTGTTAACTGCTATGGAAAATCGCTTCAAATATTTAGAGCAGTCTCCTCTTGCAACCGCAACGTTATTAGACCCGAGGTTTAAAAAAATTCATTTCAAGCAGCCTCTCGCTGTTTCAGCTACTTTAAATCGAATACGAAATGACGTAGAAAAAGTCTATGTAGCAAAAGAGAAACCGATAGTTTTAAATAAAACGAGTTCTGACAGCATATGGGATGTCCATGATGCCATTTTAGAACAATCTGCAAATCACATGGCTCCTATAATTCAAGAAAATTTAGAGGTCGACCAGTATTTAAAGTTACCATTGATTCCAAGATCCGAAAATATTTTTATTTATTGGAAAAACCTTATAGACAGTTTTCCAGGATTAAGCAACTACGCTCTACAAAAACTAGCAATTCTTGCGACAAGTGTGTCTTCAGAGCGGTTGTTTTCTAAAGCTGGGAACATTAAAAGGGATCGACGAAATCGACTGACCGGTAATAATCTAAACGTATTATTATTTTTAAGTTGTTGTACGGAAGAAAATTGGTTTGAAATTAATTAGATTTTGTAATTATTTTTTTGGTCTGAATAAAATCCAATAACCCGATTTCCTATAATTTATTAATATCCCTTTTCGTGCAAATGAGAGAAATAAAATTTGAATTCATATTGCTTTTTACATTCAAATGCATTAACAGGTTGTAAGGTAATATAATAATTAAAATGTTTAAAAGATGTATTGTTATTAAATAAAAATTTTTAGCTTTTTCTATAATTAACAAGTTTTGTATTTCCTTTCAGCTGCGAGTATCATTTATCAAGGGATGAAGATCTCTTCTATATAAGCATATAACTGCTAACAAGAGGTAAATACCAGTTGAGAATATTTAATGCTTCAGTCAGCAAAAATATAGTAAGTGTACATTAAGGAAATATATCAATTTTGTACTTCAAAAATCATTTTGTACTTAAATAAATTGTATATATATAAGCAATAATAAACAACTTTTATAAAAAAATACCAATTTAATTATTAAATTATTATTTCATGTAATTCTTTAATTTTGATTCGATACTCGGGTATCGATACTCCGATTATTTTTTTAAATAATCGGTTCTCAAGAATCGATTCTTTTCATGATTCGATTCTTTAGCATCGATTATTTTTTTAAGAATCGCCCATCACTAGTTGCTAATAAGGTATAGTTTGTGTAAAAAATAGTTTTTTGCAAAAAAAAATTAATTTTGACCTTCAAATAACCTTGAAGTGACCATTTCAAAGCTAATGGGTTGAAATGGTCACCGGATGTCGATTCCACAAAACTCGATTTATCGATTTCCCTGACGTGATAGTGACCCAAAAAAACATATGCATGAATTTTTCAGATTTGTTTACGGACTTTCGTTAATTTGACCTCCAAATAACCTTGACCCTGACGTGATAGAGACAAACGGACCCCGGATTTGGATTCAGCGACCCAAAAAACATGTAAATTCACCCACAGGGTCTATAAAAACAATATTTTTTTTAACAAGAGAGCAGAAAATGTACATTTTTATACAAATTTCTTATATTGGGGGTGAATTTCGAGGGTGTAAATGGGGTGCAGGTGAAACGCGACTAATTTTCCCTTAATCTATTACCCTTAAGCTTTTCAATTCTTTTGTTTTTCATCTTTATTCTAAGAGGTGCTACTTAATTTTGTCCATACCAAAGTCAAAATAAAACATAGTGCGTCTTCGACATCTAATTGCTGAGTTTTTATTTCTACAAGGGCTGACTCTTTCGCCTTTGATTCCTAATTATTTATTTAAAAATATAGTAATTGTTCAAATTTTTTTCTATTGTAGATTTTGAAAGCTAAGGAAAAAACTTATCCTAATAATATATCAGTCAACGAGCTGACAATGGAAGTCCCATTGCAAGATTTGCTACATCATACTGCGGATCGTTTAATCGCACATTTGAAACTTTCTCCTCCAAAAACGGTCGGTAAATTTTGCGTTTGGAGTTAAAGTACGGCTTTGACGGCACATCATCTAACTCTTATAAGCAACGTTGGAATGGTGAACAAGGAAATGATGACAATTTATTCTGTTCTTCGATTGTTCCTCTACAGCTTGTTCATCAAGAAACCAAAAAGCTCCTTTGGATTAACCCTATTCCATCGTCAACTCGTTTATGCCGTCCTATTCGCATACAAATTGCCAAAGAAACCAATGAATTGACAAAACGAGAGGAAAGAATTATCAATGAAGAAATTCTTAATCTAAAGGAGATACAAGTAGCTGGATACATAATAAAATGTAATTTATCCCTCATCATGATTGATGGAAAGGTAAGAAAGATTTTACAACAAAATTTCTTGAAAATTTTAGCAATAATTTATCGGTGTGCAAACAAATTCTATTTGAGGTTTTATGTATATTTGGCATCACCAATTACATTTAATTTTTTAAGGTGTGTTCCGTTCTTAATGATACGTCAAATCAGAAATGTCACATTTGCCATGCTACAATTTCGGAAATGAATAAGCTTGGTGTAATGGAAAATAAAGCAGTTAACGAATCGGCTTTGAAGTATAGACTTCCGACATTACATGCACATATTCGGTTATTGAAATGTGTTTTGCATATATCGTACCGAGTAAGTAAGAAGGAAACTAAGAAATGGAGAGTAAGAATTTAGTTTTTTTAATAATTATATATATATATATATATATATATATATATATATATATATATATATATATATATATATATATATGTATATACATAGCAAAAGAACAAATTTCAATACACTGATAGAACACGGCTGAGTTTAATTGTCTGGATAAGAATAATGTTTGCAAGACATTGCAATAGCAATTTTATAACCTATTAATTTTATACGTTTCAATTAGTGCAATTCAAATGTTTTTTAATTATGACTAATGTATTGACAAAAATTAAAAATTTACTCATCTATTAAGCCCCAGAGTTAATAGAAAATAATCATTATACAATGATAATTAATAATTTTTTAATGATAAGTGATTTAATAAGTTAGTTCAATCAATTTTATAGTATGATAATAGGATTGAATATAATAAATAATAAGGATCAAATAGAAAACTTATCATTTACATTAGCGTTTCAATTTTGATTAATGATTATAATTATGGTAAGTAACAAGATGTCTGTCATTAGTTTTTCGTAGATACAATTTTATCGAAATCATAGTCTTTTCTACTATTATGATTAAGATCAATGTTACTTACAAGCTAGTGAATATCGTATGTTGATAAAAGTATGCGTAAAATAGACCTTTCAAAACTATACTATACTATTTGACATGTGTAAATTTAATACGGATCTGATAAAATAGAGTAAATGCATGTAAAATGCCAATAATGAGATGTAATGAAAATCATTCTCAGTTTTTCTTTTATCAAAACAATTAACTACAAATTGTACAAGTCGTTTGAAATCGATTGAAATTTGCTAGCCTTTTTGGATTTACTATAAAATAAAAGAAGTTATTTCAATCGACCAAATAAATAGCTTTGTGGTTATAGTTATTTCATTCATTGTTCGAAAAATGTGAAAAAAAGCAATTCATTAACTTATTTTAAGATATTTGAAATATTTGCATTTCTATCAGGTAGTGTGAGAAAAAATCGATTCTCGCAGTAGTATGGAATCAGTTTATTTATGTGTATCAAATACTATATTTAAATAATTTTCGTAATTAACGATTCTGAACATTTTTAAAATGAGAAACTTGTAACAAAATGTTGAAATTATTATGTAGATCTCTAAAGATAAAAAATTAGTTATAGAGGAAGAAAAAAAAAAGGATTAGAGAACAGCTTTACGAGAAACTTGGAATTAAAGTTGATACACCGAAAAGAGGATTTGAAAGTACTAATGATGGCAATACTACAAGAACATTCTTCAAGAATTGTAGCATTGTCGCAGAAATAACAGGTTCAAAAAGATTTAACATATATTTTTATATCGATAAATTATAAATGTGATTTGAGGCATATCAAAAGATACAAATTATAATATATGTTACTTGCACTATTTGATAAAATTCTTATTTTTGGGATCTTTTTAGTTATTAGTAAAACTCATATTAATCTATCTATCGATTTAAGCACTTTTATTTTATGATAAACATTATTTAGAGTATCAACATATTGGAATTAATAATTGAATATGTAAACAACAGTATTTTTTAATTTATTTCATATATTTCTTATGCCAAGCCTGCATCTTCAAACAGTAGTGTTTGACACTATAAATGAGTAGTGTAATATATAATAATATAATAAATAGTATAATATGGTGCAATATAAAATCAATTTTTAACACTATATGCAATTAGATCCGTAAAATAGCTTCGATGGTAGAAAGACGCAAGTTGTAAGAAAAAATAATCGATACACGTGATAAAAATAATTATCCCTCCTCATATTTTTACTTAAGCAATAAACTTATATTTGTACATAATATTTTTTTACAGTAGTGCGTGCATAAGTCGAATTTTTAGCACATGGAACGTATTTCGCAAAAGCGAAGCAACAGAGAAAAGTTACATGCGCTGAATATGAACTTATCCACTAGTGTCAAAAAATGGTTTATGCTGCGAGAGACAAAAAATTATATCAATGTTCCGATTTTTAGGTTAAAGTAATATAATTAAATAACATTAATAACGCTTTACATGCGTGCCAATATTGATTCTACACTTATATGATCATCAATCTTGCTTCACTCGAGCAACAAACCTCACTTTCTCGTAGAATCAACTTTTTCACGTTTGTATCGAAATATGCTATTAACATCCTACTCTAAAAAAGAGAGAAATCATCATTATATTCATTCTCTGATTGGTTGTCGATTGGCCAATAAAATTACGAGATATATGGCGGGACGCGCGTGATAGTTTGTTTCTAACCTATAAAACTGTTAAATATAATCAGAGCGCGCGGAGCGTGCATTAATCATGCTTACAATAAATTAAAAATGTAATATTATTTTTTTAGGTTTTGATGAAATCTTGTTGCGCAAATTTCAAACTCTTCTTGGAGTTTTGTCATCTCAAAAAAAATCGACGTTAATGCCTTTAAAGATTACTGCAAACTAACGGCAATGCGATACGTAGAATTGTATTCTTGGTATTATATGCCTCCTTCGATACATGCCATATTGATACATGGTCATTTAATTGTTCAAGCAGTAGTTCTTCCTATTGGCATGTTTTCCGAAGAGGCTCAGGAATACAAAAGAAAGACATTAAACGTTATCGAGAGAACCATAGTAGAAAAACATCAAGGTACAAAAGTAAAATTTATAAACGCCCCAAATAAAAGTTTGTGAAATCATTACCCTGATACAAGTTATAATGGATACTCTCACCCCTGGTAAAATGTTAAAATAGTTAAAAATAGTTAAAAATAGTTAAAATGGCCAGGAAACTAATAAATGGCTATGAAAAGTACCCCGAAACTAGTTTGCGATAAAACGCTTTTTCTCACATTTTTTTAGTATTTTATGGAATCAACATAACCTCAAAACCATGATATTGATGTAACTCTTGCATTGTACACTAAATACAAAGAGACATACAAATTTCGATCGGTTATTAAACTGTTTATACAACTCACAGTCAATTAAAGACGTATACGTACAACTTCCAGAGATATTCATGATTTCTCATTTTTTCACCTTTTCGGCCAAGTACATTTTGTATAGCGCTTTTACAGCCATTAACTGGCTATCATTTATATTTTGCTTTAGCCAATCCAATCTATGTTTACAAGCTTGGAAATGCTTAAGAAAGGTTTGAAAAAGCGATTTATCACGGGGAGAAAATTGGTCCATTTTTCGCCTATTTCTTCCCATATATAGTATTTACTAGCTTTTAAATGAAGTCGATTTCTACCAGAGCAAAAGAGTAAAAATAACATAAAGTTTAGTAATTTTATAACCTAATAATACTATATTAAACAAATTTGTCATATAGCTAGTAAAAAAGAAAGTTTAAGAATAGGTCTTTTTCATAATTAACATCTAGAATAGTAATTCTACAATTTTCGTAAGTGTATACACTCGTCAAAATCTGATTGTTCTAAATAAGATAAGAGTAGAATATAAACAATGATATTTTTAAAATAAATTTTTAGCTTACATAGTCAAATATGTAGCCATTTGTATAAAAATAGATTATTTTACTTGTAGTATCATAGTGACAAAAATAATTTGTATGATGGTATAATAGAGTATAATTGCCCTCAACATAACACCTAATTAAATAACAAAATACATTTACTAATGTATGAATATTTACAGAACGGAAACGAACATGGATACATTTAAAAGACTGTTATTGAGTTCCGATCCGCTGATTTCGCTAAGTCGAAAACTACCAAAAAAAATCATCAAAAATTATCTGCTGAGATGAAAAGTTTATTGGTGTACGATAGCGAAGATGAGGGATCAGAGAATGAGTCACGTTAAAAATGTATATATTGATTTTCTATTAAATGTTATAAAAAAATAATTTTTCTAAATCTTTTGTAAAATCAACAAATTCCCTAAAATTTAATGATCACTGCATAAAATTAATTTAATTGATTCGTGATAACAAAAATTATAATAAATACTGCATACTGAAACAACTATTAAATAATTTAGCAGTAAGCTTTCTATTTGATGGGCTGATTGTGAATTTATTGCATTTTCGAATTCAGCGTCGAAAATTACATCGAAAACCCGTATCTTTACTCGCCTCTCGAAAATAAGTCGATATTACATGAAATCAGGGCGGTTTTGCCGTATTTTAGGGGCTGAGATTTTATTTACTGCATTTCCGACATCAAATTCGGGTTCAGCGTCAAAAAATACACCAAAAACCCGTATCTTTACTCACCTCTCGAAAATAANTACCAAAAAAAATCATCAAAAATTATCTGCTGAGATGAAAAGTTTATTGGTGTACGATAGCGAAGATGAGGGATCAGAGAATGAGTCACGTTAAAAATGTATATATTGATTTTCTATTAAATGTTATAAAAAAATAATTTTTCTAAATCTTTTGTAAAATCAACAAATTCCCTAAAATTTAATGATCACTGCATAAAATTAATTTAATTGATTCGTGATAACAAAAATTATAATAAATACTGCATACTGAAACAACTATTAAATAATTTAGCAGTAAGCTTTCTATTTGATGGGCTGATTGTGAATTTATTGCATTTTCGAATTCAGCGTCGAAAATTACATCGAAAACCCGTATCTTTACTCGCCTCTCGAAAATAAGTCGATATTACATGAAATCAGGGCGGTTTTGCCGTATTTTAGGGGCTGAGATTTTATTTACTGCATTTCCGACATCAAATTCGGGTTCAGCGTCAAAAAATACACCGAAAACCCGTATCTTTACTCACCTCTCGAAAATAAGTCTATATTATGGAAAACAATCTAAGACTGAATTTGTCCCATTTTTTGATTTTGAGACCACTGTGCGATGGGCCGGATGTTCTGTCTTCGCGACCCATCGTAGTTGCTACTATCGTTCAGCGCTTGCGTATGCGCGTTTGTCGCATCTGCATTTCTCCCCCACCCCACCTAGCAACTACAGGGGGTTGCGAATAAAGAGGATTCGCCGGGATCCACGCCTATGTCTGCGCGTGATGCGGTGACCTTAACACTGCGAAACTTTCAGTTTGTAACAACTTGTAGTTGTTGGCGTTTTTGTTGTCGCGGTTACTGTCGTAACCAGATTTCATGTCGGCACCTTTGCCGTGACGATTTTATTCTGGTCTCGACTCTGCGCTCTTGCGCCGGTAACCTGTCTTGGTCTTCCGGCGTCGACACTGGCGCTTGTACGTGTTCACTCTCCTAAGTGACTGGCATTTCTGCGAATGCGTCTCGCATTGCCATCGCGTTTAGCAGTTGTAGATTAGGCCCTGTCGGTTGGCCTAATCCTTGCGCCGGTTGACCGTAGTTCATCTCGATCGCCGGCGTCACGAGGACTTCGTTGGCCTCGATCTCTTGTTGTAACAGCTTCAGAGGGTGCGGCTGTACAGCGTTATAATCGCCCGTATAAATCGAGCGTGTCGATACTTGTTTCGCCGTGTCGTCGATGAATGACTTACACAGCTCTTCCCTCTTCACTCGCGTCCAGGCTCTCTCTTAAATCTGACTCGGAGTACTCTCCGAGGAGCCATCTCTGCAGCCTAGCCGCACGATCAAATCGCTTGCCGTCTGGCTTCAGCTGCATACTCTCTAGGGCCTCTTCCATGTTTTCATTGTTGAAGCCCCAGAACTAATCTTCGCCGACTTCCTCTATTTTCTTCGCAATGTTGGCCTATCTCCGCGTTCTATATAGCGTCTAAACGACGTTTACGCGGCTGCGCAACAATGACATGGCAGCACCCTATCCTACGCACTCCAGATAGACCTAGATTGTACTTTTGCTGCTACAACGTAAGCTGCAAAAATACAACCTGTCTACTCAAATACTTGCACACTTAAGCGCGTCACTGTGACGTAGATTACTATGCGAAATCGAATCGAACGAAAAATCGAATTCATGTAATCGGAGCGAAATCCGATTAAAAAAAATTTTTATCACGCCAGATACAGGCATATATGCACTCATACTCCCGAAAAATAAAAAAAAAAGACGAAAATACAGGGTGATTCAGAAACAATACAACATTTTTATACCATTGTAATCAGCGTGAAATACTGAGTCTAATGGAATTGGTCAGGAAAATTTTCCTTCACTTTTCACTTTCCCAGCAAGGAAAGAAAAATCCCCCCACCACCGCACCTGGCGGAGAAGCGCGTGAGGGGAAGTGAGCGTTTTTCACGCTGATTACAATGGTAAAAAAATGTTGTATTGTTTCTGAATCACCCTGTATTTTTCGTGGAATTCTGCGTATATTTCGAGTTACGAGTCGCGTGCGATTTCCTCTCGGAATTTCTTGAGGTCTTCTTTGCTGAAAACTAGGCGTATACTGTTCCGCGTTTTCCCGTAAAAGTCACTATATACCGCGCGCCCGTTGCGTTCCCGTAGAAATGCCTATATATAGCGTTGCAAGCGCTCGCACTCGCACTTACGCACTCGCGCCGCTGCGCGCTTTACTCCATTATATCGTGCGTGGACTATACTCTGCGAGTGCACGCGTTCGTCTTGCCGCCTTGCTGCCTTTTGCTGTTTAATTGTTAACACATAAAAAGCTTATAAATTCGCCAATACGCTCTGTTTTCACACGAGACGTCACGAAAAAATAGTTATGCAACTCTCTATCCTAACGAGAGTGCTTTAAAATTCTCCTGACAACAAGTAGAAAATTATTCGACTCGGAGAGCATGCGATACTAGTGTCAGCGTCAAGTTTCGCTGATCCAAGTCGTTTAATTCTACGTCGTGTGATAATATTGATAGATATTTGTCCTCGACTTGACAAAAAAATCTCCAATTAATATTCGCAGACTTCTCGTGTGAATTGCGTTCGAATTATTCGTATACGCCCCGGGACGTAAACTCACAACGGTTTCTCGCTCGCACCGAAAATCGAGAAAATTACAATTTTATATACCCTCATGATATACCCTCATTGCGTGCAGCTACCACAGCTGCTTTGTGTTACTGGATCTACGCACCGCCTGGTGCATGCACTGCTGCTTAACTGCGTTAAATAAATTTATATAATACCCGCGGAGGGAGCAGTAATCGCAGGAAGGACCGGAATCGAATGGGCGAGGTTAAGAAATAACGTTAAAAGCACGTAAAATTATAAGACTAGGTTATATTCAATAAGCGCGAATAAACGTGAATTTACAGAAATAATAAGTAGTATGCGAGTCGTCAACAACTTTGCGACTCGCCGCGACGCCGGAATATTCGTATCCGTATACGCGTCTATCGCGAGAAGACTTCAATTTGCTGGACACAGCACAGCACACGGTAATCGTATCACTTGAGCGAAGTTGCGTGTTTACGTTTCAAAAGCCGAGAGCTATCTAAGCGGGCACCTGAAGGATTAGCCCGCTCTCTCTCTCTCTCTCTCTCTCTCTCTCTCTCTCTCTCTCTCTCTCCCTCTCTCTGGTGAGTACAGTTGACAGCTCTGCTTATCCATCATTTTTCTGTACTGCTTATTTGCTGCTTCCTGTCTTCGGGCCCTCTTCTGTTGTAGATAGTTGCACGCTCCTTTTTTCAACCTTCACGTCGATACATAAATCGCCGAAGGCTGCAATTTTTCTCTATCATCTTTTCAACTGCAAACTTTCTACACGGCTCCTAACCTACAAATCTGCTTGGCTTGGATTGCCTTGTTTTTTCACTTGCACGGCGTCTCTTTCTCTCCGCAATCAACATCGTGGCGAGATCTGCTGCATCGTGGGAGAACTTTCAGGGCGAATTCACACTGATCGAGGTCTGTACTTTCACGCTCTTTCCACTAACGCTCCATCTAGCCGTAAGAGTCACAACACCTACTCTTTCACTCCGTCGATAACTTATCATCCTCTTACAAACATCTGCTTTACCGACTGCTAGTAAGTTATCGACGAAAAATGAGTGCAAACGGCGAGAAGAGTGTGGAAGTGCCTTTTCAGCCATGCAGCAGCTGTAAACAACCCATACAGCACAAGGACCCCAAAAAGTGTGAATTTTGTGGTCTGCACTATCACATCAAGTGCCAAAACACCATCAACATCAATAGTAACATGATGAACGACAGGCAGATTATAGCCTGTCCCTCATGTGCAGACAACAGCAACGCCAAAGGTGCCAAACTGAGGAGTAAATCCACCTCTGCCACATCAGCAATGGGAGTAACTGAAACAACAGCAGCAGGCAAGAATACTCCCAAACAACCGCAGCCGGTGAACAAGAAGACGAGGTCAGCACCACCATCAGCCAACACGTCGAGAAATCCCTCACGAACCCGCTCGGCCGGTGTAACAACACCTATGCCGTCCGTTGAGGCCGCTTTGAGGGACATTCGCGGAGCACTGGACGACATAGGCAATGCTCAAATGGAGGCCCTCAAGACCCAGAACATTGTGTCGGAGAGGATCTCTAAAATTGAGCACCGTCTGGGCCCGCTGGACAAGGTCCTTAATGAGCTGCCTGCACTCAAAACTCGCATACACAATGCTGAGTCCACCATCACCGAGCTGCAGGCTCAAATCTAAGATCTGTTATCAAGGAGCCCGACATGCTACAAACAGCTCCGCCAGGGATGACGGCAGACTGCCACCACTAGCCGTTACCCTATCTTCAAGTGCGCTTTCACGCTCGATCGTCATCGCCAAAGCCCGGAAACGCAAGCTACACACTAGCTAATTGGACGCTACCTTGCTGGAGAAGGCTAAAGCACTGAGTCCTGACCATCATAAACATTAACGAGATGCTCCCCTCAGACGTCCATAAGCTGCGTATAAGGGCTAGATTGGAGGCCAAGAAGAGGCAGGGCTGCCGAACATTCGTCAGAGAGTGGAGACTACATGCGCTGCAACGATGACAAAGAGCGTGCTACCATCATTAACACCGACGACAAGCTGGAGACTTTTTAGCCCGGTTTTCCGCCCGCTGCCAACATCGTCCAACACTGAGGCTACAACACACACACACACACATCATTCCACCACACCCACCATCAAGCTCATCTGCCACGTCTTCATCTGGTTCTAAGGTATCTCTGTCCGAAGGTCTACGAGTCTGTCATTTTAATGCGAACTCGCTTACGGGTCACATTTAGATGATCAGGCTTTTCTTATCCACTCGCTCTCCATACCACATAATAGCTGTTACTGAGACCTGGTTGAGCGACAAGGTAATGTCCATCCCTTCACTGGACGACTACCTACTGTACAGACGAGACAGAAACAGAAACGGAGGCGGTGTGGAGCGTTATTTCATCATCTGACGGTGAATGGTCTAGCAAGCCAGGCAAGCCTGAATACCTTTTTTGTGAGGTATCGGCTAAGGGAATTTCTCCCATCTTCGTGGGGGTTGTGAATCGTCCACCTCATGCTCCTATTTTCCAAGGCTCTAACTTTATAGACCAGCTAACGACTCACATGCACAATTACTGGTCATTCCTCACCTATTCATCACTCGCCGAATGCATATCCACACTTAACGCTAACCTCACTAACGCCATCAATCATCTCGCCCCATTACGCTCATCTCTCCTTACACCATAGATGTACCGAATTCCTGTATTCGATTTCCTTCGATGTGCCGAGAAGTTTTTATAAATAAATTATTGAGCTCAGGGTGC
>JAZHPH010001211.1:0-12449 GCA_037356405.1 Nasonia oneida | reverse complement strand
GTCACTTTAACCGTACCCACATATCATGCAAAACTGAAATCAGCCCTCCGTTCTAGGATTCCGTTGACGCATGATGTCTAGCTTACTTGCGCGCAAAGATTGTACCGATATCTACGTCCTGTAATTTCTAGAGAGTCATAAAAGCCCTCGTTTTTTCAGAAGTTAGGAGCAAATGGTCGCGTAAATTAACATTAACATATATATAAATGGTGTGGTGACCCCTTAACACGTTATGAAATATTTTATGTGCATTTATACCTTTGATTGTAATTATAAAAATTCTTTGTTATTTATTAGCACCAGTTTTAGTGATTATTACGATGCGCGAAATATGACAAGTAGTATTTTATACTCTAAGGATTGATTGTAACTGTTGCAACGCCGGTACCCTAAGCGGGTCTTGGGCGTAGTCGTCCAGAGCGGACGGGTGGGTGCCTATCACAACTACACAGCGCGTCCTCAGGTTGCGGATAGAGGAATGGCCCCTGAGAAGGAGGTTAACTGCGAATAAATCGAATAAGCAGCCGCAGACAGTCGATAGGCCCGGGCGTGGGTGTGATGAGCCCACACTGGCGAACGCATTCATCTAGAAACACTACGCAAGCACCACCGCAACAACGAACACTCAACAATATTTCCTATTTTCACTTTCTCTTTCTACCTCACTATATCTATATTCTATCTCTTTTAGCACACATTACAAAAATCCTGCTGTCGTGGAGGATGCGGGAGCGATAACAACTGCCCCGAAAGGTGATGTGTAGAATGATTCGCCACCTGGTCTTACGTGGTAACGAAGCCAGCGAAGGCGCGCTGCCTTGCAGGGGGGCGTTAGGATACGAGAATGATTCCGTAGTGTGTCCGACGATGAGTTGGCTCCGTCCTCATCAAAGTCGGAAAGCTCTCATACTTAGTTCTAGAGAGGTATGGGGGTTATCACCTCTAGAACGGTTGACTCACCTGCGATCGGAACAGGATCCAAAACGCGCGGGTTTAACTTACTATCATGGCTCAAAAAAAACAAAACCAAACCAAAACCAATAGGGACTTAAAGGTGGGAACGTGGAATGTGCGCAGTTTATACAGAGCATGCGCGTATACAAGAAACTCGGTGGCAAGATAGCGGGATTTTAGCAAAAGATAACTTCACCTTTATATTCGGGGGCGCGAGTGGACACTCCTTAGGTACCGGATTTCTGGTTAGCAAAAGAATTATACACGCTGTTAAAAGTTTCAAATTCGTGAACAACAGACTCTCGTATATCATCATCGAAGGAGCGTGGTACAATTACGTGGTTATTAACGTACATTGTCCTACGGAGGACAAAGAGGAAGAGGTAAAGGATCTTTATTACGAAGCTTTAGAACAATTAATCGACCAATTCGCGTCTTACGACACCAAAATAGTAGTGGGGGATTTCAACGCCAAAATAGGGAAAGAGGAAATGTTTAGGCCCACTATAGACAAGGAAAGTCTGCACGAAACCAGCAACGATAACGGTATTAGAGTCATAAATTTCGCGGCGGCAAAAGATCTTATAGTAAAAACTACGTGCTTTAAGCACAAGGATATACACAAAGCAACGTGGACATCGCCGGACGGAGCCACGCAAAATCAAATCGATCACTTGCTTATCGATAAGATGCGCCACACAAATGTACTTGACGTAAGAACCTATAGGGGGGCGGATTGCGACTCGGATCATTTTCTAGTAGTGGCCAAATTAAGAGCCAAATTAGTAGCCGGGCAAAATAGTAAACGGGCGAACAAAGTAGAAACCTTCGACATTGAAAAACTACGAAACGGGGTAGAGCGAATTCAGTATCAAGTAGAAATAAGTAATCGGTTTGAGGTTCTCGAGGACACAGATGCACCAACGGAGGTAGATGACGACCCAAACAGTCTATGGGGGGCTATCGAAAGAACGGTAAAAGAGGCCGCGAACAAAGTGCTAGGTAAAAAGAAAAAGCCAAAGAGCAAACCATGGTTTGACGAAGAGTGCGAACTCTGGTTTGAAAGACGCAAAAAGGCTAAAGTAGACAGCGTTTACAATGGAAACGATAGGACCGTAGAAGAGTACCACGAAATAAGAAAGCAAGTGGGTGTGATTTACAGAAACAAAAAGCGCGAGTACCAAAAGAGCGAGATTAGAAATATAGAAACTAACAGTAAGGAGAATAACCCGCGCGACATGTACAAAGAAATCAACGCTATTAGGAAGGGTTTCCAGAGTAGATCGCAATTAATGAAAGATGAGGGCGGGAATCTCGTTACAAGCGAAAATGAACTGCTAAAGCTGTGGAAAGGATATTTTGATAAGTTACTAAACGTACATAAAAACTGCGAGGAAACGGGAGATGAAATCCACACTGCTGAACTCCATATGGAAGAACCGACCTACAAAGAAGTAGAAGCCGCGATCAAAAAACTAAAAAACAATAAGGCCGCGGGAAACGATTCTATACCAGCTGAATTACTTGAATATGGGGGCACCGCGCTTACATTCAGAATTTTTGAACTAGTATGTGCTATTTGGAAAAATGAAACGATACCGGAAAACTGGAAAGAATCCATCATCATACCGATTTTCAAAAAGGGAGATAAGACAGATTGCAATAACTACCGGGGAATCTCACTTTTAGCTACCTGCTACAAAGTTCTGTCAAACGTAATACAAGCTAGACTCACTCCATTCGCGGAAAATATAGTAGGAGATTATCAGTGCGGATTTCGGCGCAACAGATCGACGAGCGATCAAATGTTTACCATAAGACAGTTGTTAGAGAAAAAATGGGAACATTGCGAAACAATACAACTATTTATAGACTTTAAAAAAGCGTACGACTCTATCAAACGAAGCAAAATGTATCAAATCCTTGTGCTTCTCGAAATACCAAAAAAACTCGTAAAATTAATTCAAATATGTCTGAACGGAAGCACGGGAATGGTCCGAGTAGGCGGTAACGTATCCGAATCATTCATGATACGCGACGGTTTGAAACAAGGTGACGGTCTTTCTACGGTACTCTTTAACTTAACGCTAGAGTATGTTGTGAGAAAAATGCAGACTAGTGGGCTAGGTGCAACCCTTAACGGAAAAACACAAATCCTGGGATATACGGATGACTTGGACATACTGGGGATAACGGTGTAGCGGTAGCGAGAAATGCGGAAATTCTCATAAATGCGGCTGAGGACACGGGGCTAGAGGTGAGCGAATCGAAAACGAAATATATGATCATGGACAAACTGGGCATTTGCGAAGGTGAGGGTGATCTTAGAGTCGGAAATTATACTTTCGAAAAGGTTAGCGAATTCAGATATTTAGGCACAACCATAAATGATCGAAACGAAATTAAAGCCGAGATTAACAAGAGACTTCATTCGGATAATGCCTGCTTCTACGCCGTGAATCGATTACTAAAATCAAAACTGCTGTCTAGAAATGTAAAAGTAAGGATATATAGGATTATAATAATGCCGGTAATTTCGTACGGGTGCGAAACCTGGGCGCTAACTAAAGCGGAAGAGAACCGTTTTACACGTTAGACACATCGATCTTGTGAATGGTTATATTGATTATACTTTAATGGTATTCAAACGAAAACCACCTGACATCGAAAAAGTTAGATAAAAAATCATATTCTATTTAGCTTCTAGCAAAAGATCAAAATATATTAGTGCATTAATTATTTAAAAAAAATGTTTCAAATACACAAAAAATAGTATTAAATCAAGTCAATGAAAATAGCATTTATTTAAATTTGCTTACAGATCCATACGGTATATAAATTATTTAAACATTTTTATTTTTTAATCAGACGAAAAACAATGTTTACATAACAATAATGTATAAAAAGTGTTAAAGTATTTAGATGAACTGAATGATAAAAGCAGTGAAGAAAAATGAAGTACTAAACAATTAAAAACTTAATTATAATATACACGCTTGGTAAGTCTAGCAGCATCATCAAGTCGCTCTGCTTATTTAGCATTATTTTAATGTGTTTTCTCACTCGAACGAGTGATTTTTCACAGCGGGAAGGATCCTCTATCTGGCTCGTATGGATGCTGGTGGTGACGTCAGCGGCCCGACGTTTTAATAATAACACCGAGATACTGGCCGCGAGATTGTAAGAGAGCGGTGGTAAGAGAGCAGTGGTAAGAGAGCGGTGAGGAGCGTTGACGTCATCAACGTTGGCGTTGTCGACCGCGAGATCCCCGATCGATACATGTTGCGTCTCGATGCTGTCGGTAACGTCAACGGCTTGATGTTACCTTCTGCTGTTGATACGAGATCGGTGAGAGAGCAGTAATCACCATATCCTTATTTATGAAAAATAATTTTTAGCTAATCATGATATATAGCTTTAATTGATTAAAACTTTGCTCATCATCAAATAGTTTTTCAT
Source organism: Nasonia oneida (assembly GCA_037356405.1). Lineage (NCBI taxonomy): Eukaryota > Metazoa > Arthropoda > Insecta > Hymenoptera > Pteromalidae > Nasonia > Nasonia oneida. Next base: position 8,036 of record JAZHPH010001211.1, on the reverse strand, counting down.
TGTTATTATACAACAAAGCAGTTCATAAAGATTTAGACCCATATCTTATCACAACGTATCACATCCGGTTTAAATTTGATACTTGATTTCAATTGTTATTATATTAATCATACATTTTGTTTCAGACCACAGCTCTACTGCGCAGACTCCCTGCCGACCAATCCGATGTGTGAGCCGTCGTCACCGCTGGTAGTAGTGGTGGGGAAGACAATACTTAAGGAAGCCCAACGCTCTAGAAATCATTCTCGATCAACGAGCTAAAGAGCAAACACCTCAAAGATGGACGCTATCAACAAGATTGCCAGTGGAGGATTCCTTCCCACGAAGAAGATGTCTGAGCTACAGGCCGGACAGAAGCACATGGTGACATCCCTACGTCCAGTCAAGACCAGATATGGACTGAGAATTGTGGCTACTTTAGACGATGATTGTCAGGTGTTTCTCCCTTCCCGTGTATCAGCTGCATTGGAGAAGGACAAAGAGACCTTTGAGAGTATGTCTAGTCAAGCCAAGGAGATGAAGCTGTCCCTGACCTAAAAAGGCGAAAATAACATTGAATTTTGTATTGTCTAAACCATTGTAAATAATTGTTTGAATAAATAAAGGAAGTTAATGGAGAGATAGTTAACTATGGTTGTATCTCACAGATGAGAGCGAAGGTGGGGCTCTCATCACTTCCAAAAAAAATTATATTTCAGTCTTATTAATCCAACTGTTGTGCGTACTATAAAATCCTAGCCATTTAACATATACTTGATTTCCACGCTTCTTCAAGACTTTCTCTACAAGATAAACATCGGGATACTTTGCCTTCAAGAGCTCCTATTCGTAGAATCCACCTGTGATTGGATTATCTTGATAGTCTTTCAGATGATATGTAACTGGGTTCGTTGCTGCAACTCTACTTATTGTGAAAATCTCAGTTGACCAGTTAGGTGTATAGCCTTTCTCGAAAACTTGCTTCACTTTACTCAATCGTACCTTATCACTAATCTTAAATTTAGGCTTCTTCGTCTATCTACTCTCACAAGTAAATCTTTTGAAAATCTGAGATTGATTTGCTGTAGACACTTCGTTGGGTTTCATTCTAATAGTTCGATGCTTAGTATCATTGTACTTTGTGATCAAATCAGGTAAGATTTTTAACCACTTATAATTACCTTGCAAACTAAATTGAATCCACATCTTGTTCTTGAGTGTAGGATTAAAACTTTCACATATAGAAGCTTTTAAATTACTATACGTTGAGTACAGACTGATCTTATACCGTTTCATGAGAGTTTGAAAGTTGGTATTATGAAACTCTGTGCCTCTATCCGTATGTCGATTCTTAGGTACTCGACCTTGACGAAATATGGACTTCATTGCTGCCGCAACTTCTTCTCCAGTCTTTTTCATCACAGGAACAGCCCATGCAAACTTGGAGAAAACATCTATGACTGTTAACATATATCTAAAACTCTTATTTTCTTTAGCATAAGGTTGCATCTCTACTAAATCAGCTTGCCAAGTCTCATCTACTCCTCGAACATCAAAACTTCGACGAGGATAATTCCGTCGAGCTGGTTTGTGGAGTTCTTCAACTACTACTTTTTTATGTTGCATGTTAAACGTTTGCAGAATGAATGTTGCTTGTGATCTGTGACACGGCCTCTTTTATAGTATCGATTTCTAGCTTGTAGGTAAGTAATTTTAAATCAAATTGCTCTCTGTATGCTTCCAAAAGAGAATCTAAATTGTTAAAGTCTCTTTCTTGTCGGGATATTAAATCTAGAATTTTTTCGTTTTCCATTTGAAGTTGAAACAAACTGACAGCCTCATCTATGTTTTGTGCATCTCCCACGTTGCATAACCTCTTTTTATCCATATCGTATTGGCCATCTGTTGTAATTTTGAAACCAAAACCAGGAGGGCCACGACTTCCCTCACTCTTTTTCAAATTACGTCCGAACACGTCGACACTCATTTTGATAATGATGTTTGCAAATGAAACAGCTGAGTATATATACCCTCCTTCGCGAAGTTCTTCTATGATTGAGTGTATTTCGTTGATATGACTAGGATTGCCAGCTGATCGTTTACGCTTACTTATAGCTGATGGTTCAGCTATAAGTAAGCGTAAACGATCAACTAGCTCATTTGGATCGTCCCAGTACACATAATCCATTCGAGTATCTCTTCTAGCAATTTTATAACGAGGTAATCATTTCCACCTTTCTTTTGAGCAAACATAGGATTGATAATGTCAGTGTATTTTTTACTATTATGAACACGAATTGGTTGTATGCTCAAATATTGTTTTTTATGAGCATTTGTCGCTTCCAGAATACTTCGATAATTCTGCAAATCACTTTGATCATAAATCTTGGGTGGTTTTGCAATGAGCAATTCCATCAAACCAGCTGTTTTTGGATATCTTCCATCTTTTACTTTAATGATTCGATCTCCAAACACTATTGATGAGTCACCTAACATCCATTCCGAACCTTCTTTTCGAACTCCATAAATTTTATCATTATCCTGCTGATGCTTCAACATAGTTATATACATGTCTGCTACATTACTGGGCTCTTGAATTACTCCCCTACGAATTTTCGTATCATTCAAATCATCATCATCATCCTTACTAGCTGCAGCTTCAAAATCAGATTCATGATAAGGTTCAATTGTATCATCATCAAAAATGTCATTAAAACTTTCATTTTTGACCATTTCATCCTTAACCTCTTTCTTTATTGCTCTACTACTACGTTTAGATACTTCAGATTTTTCAACTGTCTTAACTAGTTTCTCGAGAGGATCAACAATAGGTTTAAAAGTTTCTCCTATTGACTGTTCAAATTTATCTTTTCCAAATTTCAGCAGACTATACTTGCGTTTTAAAGCATTGCGCGCTTTCACAAGCTGATGAAGTATATTCTTTTGTCTCTGAATATCAGTCATGTTGATACTTTAACAGTCAAAAATAGACTAATGAATGTCGACTAAGTGTGTCTTATATTTATAGCAAAAGTGTCAAAACCCTTTCGATATCTACCATTGTTAATAGCACTATCTTTATCAATTAGTAAAAATCCATGTTTGTCATCCATCCAACATTTTGAGCATAATTCTCGAAACTGCGAATACGACATGTCCGAGTTGACATGATCGTTGTATAAGTGTTTGAGATTCATGTCATCTTGTCGGAAAACTACCAAGAGATTGACGTTATTTCTCACAAGATGTTTCGGAACTTGTGCATAAGACTGACATAGATAGAAATAATCAACCTTCTTATGTCTTCCCATACAGTAGTATGATCTAACATTGTTTTGTTTTTCGCAGGCTATATCATCGAAAATCATGATAGAATTAGGAAGTGCATTCTCAGGAGCTATGATATCATCGTTTTCACTGAATGCAAAGTACTGTATACCATTCAATGGTTCGAGAAGATCTTTTAAAAATTTGTACTTGGACTGATTAAGCGATTTGGAGTAGACGTAAACATTTTCAAACCTAACTACATTTGGATGTGTTATGAGAGCTAGCAAACTGTTTGTTTTACCACAATTAGAGGGTCCACAAAATACTGCTCGAATACTATCTGGAAGTAAATCACCATGTCGTTTGTTTTTCTTCTCTGGCTCTGCAATAGTATCAAAGTTTACTACCGGAAGCTTAACAGACTGTTTCTTGAACATGTTTGTATAGAGAGGTCTACATTACAATTGTTGTGAGACTATAAATAGAGCTGGTATTTATACTCTCGATATTAGTTGTTGTTTAACCTTTAAAGTGAAATGATCGTTTACAAACGTCGAGGACGAGGTCTTGTTAATCGATTGATCAATAATCTTCCAATTGAACTTCATCTACCAGGTTATCAATACTGTGGACCAGGTACTAAACTCACTAAACGATTAGCTCGTGGCGATCCAGGTATTAATCCCCTAGACGTAGCCTGCAAGGAACACGATATAGTCTATTCTCAGAATCGAGAAAACATCGAAGCTAGGAACGCTGCTGATAGAGTTCTTGTCCATAAAGCTTGGCAAAGAGTTGTCTCGAGAGATTCGGGGGTGAAGGAAAAAGCAGCCGCTTTTGCTATCACAAGTGCAATGAAGTTAAAGTCTAAATTTGGAATGGGAATTCCATTCAAGAAGATAGTAAAAGTTGCATTGAAATCAATCGTTCCGAGCAAATGTGCTCGTAAAGTCATTTTATCAGCATTAAAAGGAGCTCGAAAAGCAGTCAAAGAGGCTGGTGGTAAACGAAAAATTGGTATTCCTCGTGTTCTACCAGTTCCATCGAAAGTAGGAGGCTTCTTACAATTCCTTATACCTATATTCGCTGGTTTAAGTGCGACTGGTGCTATCGCAGGAGGAGCTGCTGGAATAGCAAAAGCTGTTAATGATGCTAAATCAGCAAAACAGGCTCTTGAAAAAAGTCAGAGGCATAATAGAAAAATGGAAGATATAGCTCTTGGTAAAGGGCTCTATTTGAAACCGCATAAAACAGGTCTCGGTCTTCCTTTCCGGCCTGGAAATGGATTGAGGAAAAAAAAAGATCGACGAAGTAAGGTTACCTCAGAGAGCTCTTACTAATATTGATCTCTTAAAGTATGCTAAAATCTTAAAAATACCATACTTCCGCGATGTCTTTATGCGTAATGCTCTTCCTATTAATGGACCTCATTATCGCGAATCTGCTATTGTTAATTTGGATGATGCTACTGGTCCTGGCACACATTGGGTAGCATATCGAAAGAGAGGTAGCGATGTTGTATATTTTGATAACTTCGTTGAGAACGCTAACACGGCAAAACATTCAGTTTCTAAAAAGCCTCAGCTTAAGAGTTGGTGGAAAATGACGTGTATATTTTTCTGCTGTCAAAATGGAAGAAATTCTAAATATACAGTCACCCGTGACATTCGATGAGTCAATATCTCATTATGAGATTCACGCTCATCAACCTTACAACGTTTCATCTTACAATAATAGTGATGAAATTCGCATCTCGGTGCAACATCAAGACTTGTGTCTTTTGCCGTCAGCTAGTTCGCTTCATGTATGTGGTAGGCTAACCAAAGCTGATGGTACTCTCGTGAAAAATACAAAGTTGGTAAACAACGCAGTCTGCCATATGTTTGAAGAAATACGATATGAGATAAATGCTATAGAGACCGATAAATGTAAAAATGTCGGATTAACTACTCTCATGAAAGGCTGGGTATCGATTAATCCCAGTCAAAGTCTAATCATACAAAATGCTGGCTGGCTCGACGTTGAGGAGAAAGAGAATTTGATGAATAGTGAAGGATACTTTGATATATCTACACCTCTAAGTATGATCCTAGGCTTTACTGAAGACTATCGCAAGGTAGTCGTTAACGTGAAGCATGAACTCATTCTTACTAGATCGAGAAATGATCTGAATTCCGTAATACAGACACCTACGAAGGTTGCAACTGCAACTACTGCAGCAGAGTACGAGAATTTCAAGATTGAGTTGATGAAAGTTGAGTGGCTCATGCCATATGTAGTATTATCTAATCAGCATAAAATCCGGATGCTTAGTCATATACAGAAGAGTAAATCGATTGATATGAGTTTTCGTAGTTGGGAGCTATACGAATATCCACTGCTTCCTACTACACCCAAACATGTTTGGACAGTCAAAACATCTAATCAGTTAGAAAAGCCCCGCTTCGTTATTCTGGGCTTCCAGACGAATCGAAAAGGAATGAGAGAAGTAAATTCTAGTCGTTTCGATCACTGCAATATCAGTAATGTTAAACTCTTCTTAAATTCACAATACTATCCTTATGGAAATCTAAATTTAGATATTGAACGTAATCAGTATGCTATGCTCTACGATATGTATGCAAACTTTCAACATGCATACTATGACAAGAGTATTTAGCCTATGCTGAAAAAGCAACACTTCATCAACTATTTACCTCTTATAGTCATCGATTGTTCAAAACAGAACGAAGCTTTGAAAAACGCGTCAGTTGATGTTCGGCTGGAATTTGAATCCAAAGATAATTTTCCCGCAGGAACCTCTACTTATTGTTTAATTATACATGATCGCATAGTTCAGTATAATTGTGCAAATGGTGTTGTGAAAAAACTCGTTTGATTTATTTAATAACACTCATTGTATCATAACAAAAATCGATTTCATGGAGAGATTTGAAACTTGCATTCCAATGCTCTCCTGAGTAGAGCGCTTTCATCTTCCCACTCTTGCACTACTATGCGCGCGCATTCAAGCCTCCTTTCTTGCACTGCTTATGGTGGGGATGGTAGTAGTGGTGGGGATATGATATAAAGAAAAGCTTGCTGCTAGTCAGAGTCATTCCGAGATGGAGTACTTAGTGGACATGCAAGGCTTTAAACAGCCTGGCAATGACTTCATCCTCAAGGAGTTATCTATAGTTTCTCTAAGAGATGATATCGAACCTATTGTACTACTTTTCAAACAGCCTTTTCCATGGCGTCGACTCACAGAAAAGTACAAGCAAGAGAATACATGGTTGGAATATCATTATCATGGTATATCATGGTCATCTGGAGGAATCGAATATGTAGAAATCGGTAAAATTCTTCGGGAAGCCTTGCATGACTCTAATGCCGTAATGGTAATGGGATCCTTGAAGAAGAAGTGGTTGGAACGTTTCAAATTCAATGTAATCGACATCTTGGAAATGGGATATCCACCTCTAGACAAGATCAAACTCGTAACGGTTTGTCGTCTTCATCATGGCGCCTATAAAGCCAGCTGTGCTCTTCACAATGTACGACTTATGAAGAAATACATGCGAGAGTAATGTAAGCAATTGGAGAGAAAAGATTCATCCATGGAGTGGGAATAAAAAAATACTTATGGAGAGGTTAAGTTACATGGTTGAACCTCACAGGTGAGAGCGATGGTTGGGGCTCCCATCACCTATAAATACGAGAAAACTTCCACATCATGCTCATTCGTACATCATGGGTTCACCACCTAGTAGTGCAGGTTATAAGCCTCTTCCTGATTCGAAAAATGATAAGAAACAGGAAAAGAAGGAAAAATCTTCTAATTGGAAACAGTATTCACAAAAGTTTTCCACAAATACTTATTCTATGCCTGAAAAAGAGGGTTATAAGAGATTTAATTAGCGAGCTAAATTGATTGAATATTAGTCATCCCTACCGTAACGGGTAAGTCAGTAAAACGCTCGGCCGGTGACCGCAAGGTTCCCGGTTCAAATCCCCGCATAGCAATGAATTTTTTTTTAATCGATTTAAGAATATAGCGCTCGATCACAGATGGCGATCCTGTAGTGAGAACTCTCGCGGTCGAAAGATGGCGCTGCGGGATCTGGATATCTGCGACCTCGTGGGTTACCGCCTCTTTACCGAGTTGGGGAGCCGAGCTCTGGGCTCGTATCACTCTAGGCTCGTACCCCCATGGGCTCGTACCCCCATGGGCCAGTACCACCATGGGCTCGTACTACCCTGGCCTGGTACCCCCCTGGCCTGGTACGCCCCTTGTTTACCTACTTGCGTAAACATAAAATTTCAGCTGAAGTTAAGAATTACATAAAGAAAAAGTGAGTATTGGAAATAAAAATGTGTTACTTGTCTCCTTTATTTTAAAATTGATATAATTTTTTAGTCTTCTTGAGTCAACATTTGATGAAATAGAAATTGACGACGAATGCAGTGATTCTGAAAAGGACGAGACTGAAATGATCACAAATGATGAATTTGAATCACAAAATATTTAGTATATATAATAGCATAATAGTTCAATTTATTGTATTATATTTGTAATTAAACTATTCGTAACATTTCTACGAATACGATGTCTTAATCTCTTACCTTAATCTCATATTTTATCTTTTTTATTACTAATCCGAAGACGAAATTAACTATGAATATTTACGTAAGTGCATATTTTTTATATATATTAGGGGGGATGTGCCCAGTATACATAATGCCTATGGATAATTTGATGTTTCCAGCTTCCAATAACAGATAGAGCTACTTTAGGTCGGTTTTTT
>JAZHPH010001210.1:0-12452 GCA_037356405.1 Nasonia oneida | reverse complement strand
GATGCAGGACCATCGTCGGCTTTCGTCACCGGAGAAGCCTAGTGCTCTAAACTACTAAAATTTCCGCACTATTACAAGTCATACACAGTAATACACCGTAATATATATATATATATATATATATATATATATATATATATATCTTTTTCTCTCGCTCTTCATATCCTTCTTTCACATGGCTCGCATAGCTAATTGAATATAGGTGCACATGCATTTGTCGAGTATGTATCCGCTCGTTGAATTTAAAATTATCTAATCCGTCCGCTATTGTGAGAAAGTTAGAGATACTTTCGTGATAGAAAATAAATGTTAAAATATTTCTCAAGCATTCAAATTTTATATAATAAATGAATGAATTAAGTTGCATGTTTTGATAATATAGCGCATGATGTTTAGAAGGTTGATAGAATGAGATAAAGAAAATTATTGTGCACAATTGAAATAATTTTAAGAAGATCTGCGCAATATTTCAGCTTACGTTACTGCATGAGCCTCTAAGAAATTAAGCGCAACGTGAATAAAATACTAAACTTGTAGGCTGTGTGAGGAGGTGTACAGTGAGAGGGAAGCCGTTGCGTATCGCAGAGGAATGTTCCGTTCCTTACCCTGGCAGCTAAAGGTATAGGATATTCTTAAACGAGAAGAAAGATATTTGTAAAAATTTAAATTTACGAGGTATTAATTTATTCGTTGAATGTTTGTTGACAAATTTGTAAAGTTTGGATGAATTCTAAATAATCAGTATTGATAAATCAGGCAATAATCCTAAAAAAAGTGTAGATTTTTGTGAATTAAAATCTTTATAACTTTTACCACATGTTTTAATCTTTGCTAAAATTTGACCAAGCGTATAATCTATCAATACTTATTAGCATATTAAATTTTGTTGAATTCTGAGTGGTTGATCATTTTGTTTTTCTGGGTAGTATTAAAAAAAACTTTCTGATAATGCAGTTTAATTTAATATTTTAGGTTAAAGACTTGCTCGATAAATTTTCTTCTCTCTTTTTTTTGTAAGAATTATTGGTGTTTTGACTTTTTTGGCTACACGTATTTTGGTGAGATATATTGTGTTGCAAATTTGCATAATGGTGCACCTAGTTTCTGATATATAATAACGTAACACTAGTTACGTGAGATGAATATGTTAAGAACAAATGTATTTACTCCTCTGCAGTTTTGCTGGTTGGGCTGGTGTTATTCCGAGAATAGCAAAAAATGTATAGCACCAATTTTGTATGATCATTCTTTTTTTTTATTTTTTTTTATGCGCACTGTCGCGCGCCCTATGGCCGCGGGATTAATAAGACGATAGCTTTTCTTAATAATGTGTTCGTAGGATGCGTATGATAAAATGATGTGACGTTGAGTGTTATATCGCGCCTGATGATCGATCCTGCGGATTGTAAATTACTTTAATTCTGTTCATTTGAATAATTGCTGTGATTTGACGAATTTACCTCGGTGTGTTTTAAAATGCTTTGAGGGCACGGTGGTGGATCTTTGAGTGCCGTGCATCTTTTAACTTTATCCATGATCGTTATTTTGATTATATCCCCATTTTTCAATTTGACATTTTTTGTCGTATAATCTATACCGATTATTTCGTAGGGTCCTTCGTAATCTCGGTCGTGCTTGCCCTTCTGTGGTTCTTTTAGCATATAGCATACATCTCTAAAATGTTTTACATTCAGTTTCTTATCGTAGTAGCATTTTGATCTATATTTCGCCTGAACTAAGTTCATTGCTGCCAAAGTTTGCAATTGAGATAAATTGCTTATTAAATCAGTAATGTATTGGTTATAAGTTACGGACGTGTCAGTGTCTCTTGACTGGAAGCTTGACGGTGTACGTGGTTTTTGTCCGAACACTAACTCGTGAGGTGTGAAATCCGACGCCTTGTGTTCCGTGAAGTTATATGCAGGTTGTCAAATTGGAAGTCACTTACTCCAATCTGTTTGTGACTCCATGTACTTTTTTAAATATTCAGTTAGTGTATGATGCATTCTCTCGATATCGCCGTTTTATTGCGGGTGATAGGCTGTTGAGCAGTATTTATCTATTTTAAACAGTCTAGCAAATTCTTCCGAGAGTCTATTTTGGAAGTGTGTGCCTTGATCTGTCAAGATAGCTGCTGGCGGGCCAAAATAACATATCACTTTGTCCGAGAATGCTTTTGCAACCTCTTCAGCTGTCGCTCTTCTTACCGGTATCAGAATGCAATATTTTGTTAGCCAGTCTTGTACTGTTAAAATATAATTGTAACCTTTTGAGCTTTTTAACGGACCGTAAAAGTCAATTGAGACTTTTTGAAATGGTTTAGACGGTGTGTCCGTTATTTTTAGGGGCATTCTTGTTTTTACCCTTATAAGTTTGTTGGTTTGGCATTGAGGGCAGCCCAATACAAATTGCCGTACATCTGGTCTCATATTTCGCCAATAATAATCGTTTGTGATTTTACTTATAGCTTTGTTTATGCCTCTATCTCCACCCATAGCGGCTTCGTGGTATTCCTTAATTAGTTTGTACCTGTCCGCCACCGGAGGAACAAGTAAGGAGTTAAGATAAATTATTCCAATGGCTGCTATGCCATTGAGGATCGTCTCGAATAGGCTTATGAAGTCCACCCACTCTGATAAACTCAACATTCCTAGATCTCTAATTAATGCAAAAGAATTTATATTTTGCAATGTCTAACCTTAGATTTTTAATATATTTCCTTAAATGCGCTTTGAGCGGTTTTTCATTAACGTGACTTTTAACGAATAATCCGAAAAGTTTCATGCCTTTAAAATCTGTTATGAAAACATCTCCCAAATTTCTTTCGGTGTTTTTCTTAGTATTTTCATTTACATATCCTCTTTCTAGCATAGCGTCAAGGATTCCCGTGTCCAGGTATCTGTAGTTAGTAGGAAAATCAAGTTTTCTTTGTATCTGAATGGATGTTCTAGAACTTCCTTTGGTTTGGGAAATAATACAGGTTTGGGAAATAATACAATTTTCTGGTATTGATCATGGAGATTTTACCCTTGGTGGCCTCGTATTTACTACAAGATACCGATTCAACAATGCATTTTTGCCCCTTTCAATTATCATAGCCAGATTTCGGTATAGTAGTGTTGTTGCTGCTTGCATGCTGAATCTGAGAGGTTTGCAAATTGTTTTGGCCTAAGAGGTTTTGTTTGTTGCCGCTGTTTGCATTGTAAGATTCTTTAGGTTCGGAATTTTCAAAGTCCGGCAACGTATTGGATTCTACTTTTACGTACGGCGTGAAGTGTCTGCCTACTGAATACAAATGAATATAATAAATGCGTTTGGTTTGTAGTGATATGCTAGTAATCCATGGTTTCGTTGCTCTGCTGGTAATGTATACACACATTTTGTTTAAATTCCCAAGCAAAAATGTATGCGCAGTCGGCATCTCCGTATTCTGTTGGCGATTGCAGAATTTTCAAAGCTTCTTGAGGGCTGCCACAATTCTGTAAGAAAGGTGATTGAGCTAATTTTGCTCTGAGGCCAAGAGCCGAATAATTTAAGTTTGCTGTTTTGATAATAGAATGGAATAAGCAATTACCCGGTAGGTATGGTGGTATGCCATCGCTTCGTATAAGGCTCGCATGTGGGTCTACACAGTGATCTTCGTAATCAAATACTCAGAATCTTCCAAGATATGAGACCGAGATGTCCGGTGTCGTTGACTCTTCTCGTTCTCGTTCGGCTTGTCGAGGGAAGTATGCAAAATCGTCAAAAGCTTCAAAGACGGATACCGGTATTCCAAGAGGTTCCGAATTTTCTGAAGACGTTTCCGAGGCTTCATACTCCGACTCTTCATTCGCTATAAATCGACTGACAGTAGTCATGCTATTACACGTTGGATTGTTATCCAAGTTTTTATCCGTGATATTTATTAGTTCTGCTGCATTGCTGATGTCTTTTACAGCGTTGTTTATAATTTCTTCGGCAGAGGAGTTGTCGCTTATAGCTACTATGCTATTTTGTTCTGGCATTAATTCATGAGATGTATGTGATAGGAGTATCCCTGCCCCATGAGAGATGTTATTTACTGTGTTTGATTTTACATTGTCAGTCTTATTTTCACACTTTGATTGTGAATCAGTTTCCCAAATATCCACCTGTATGCCATTTTTACCGTTGTATTCTTTTTCTTTGATGTTTACCCTTAATTTTGCATGCATTTTCATTGCTATTTTGGGTAGTGTTTGGCTTGGGGGTAAATCACCTGGAGTATTAAGTCGTGGTGACTGATCATTTTCATTTTCTAAATGCGACTTTTCGGGTGGAGATTTTGGTGTAGAATGGATTGGTGGCTGGAAATTGCCTGTTATATTACCGAAAGTCATATTATCCTCATTGTGAGTGATGACTTCTAGTGGCGGCATATCTTGATTTTCCGTAATTATGTCCTCCGGGGTTATGTCAAAATTTGGCAATGATCTATGTAAAAAAGTCGGCCTGAGTGGCTTCCTTGTTTTAATTGCCGGAATTTGCGTACATGATACGTTGTTTTGATTTTGAGTTTTCAGCATTTATATTTTTACTGTTCGTGAGTGTGTGATTGTGATCTGCTACTCTTGAAACATAGCGATTAAACAGTTTTTGCGCATTGGGAGAATATGGTAATGAATTATTATTCGTCTTCTTCGTCTTCTTGCGTTTCTTTCTACAGCTATCCCAAGGATCCTTTGTGATATTTGCGCCCAATGAATCGTCTGAAGAGTAGCTTTCTATATTTGCAGGAATAGTAATGGGAGTGTTGTTGGAGACAGGTGGGGCACCTTCAATATTCAGAGCAAATTTTTGTATTGATTCGTGTAATATTGACTCAATACGCTGTTTCTCATTCGGGTCTAAAATATATTTATCTCTACCTGATTTGCCACTCTTACATTTGTTAAAATACTAGCAAACGGTATGCAGTCTCTATAATCTAGTATATATATATATATGAAATTGTCTTCCTTATTTAGCTGCGTTAGCCAACGAATTAGTATTTCGGTTTCTTTATAATATACATGATGTGTTAATAAAAAGTATCCTCCCCACTTCTTACTGCAAGTACCTCACCTTTTCTAAATAAAATTTCAGTTTCTTTATCTCTTCTACGAGGTATGTTGGTTAGTGAATTTTCGGAATCTGGATGAGGTCTTTTCTTCTTTTATAATTTGGTTATGACATTCTCCTCGTTTGCTTTGGTGATAGATAGTCTTGCAGATGGTGATTTTTCATCGAGATCGCTATTCTCATATTCTTGTTCACTAGCAAGTTCGTATAATTGAGCCCTTGGCAATTCTGGATTTTTCTCGCCTTCAGGTATGATTGGAATGCGTGAAAAAGCGTCTGCATTCACATTGGTACGGCCCGGTCTGTATACTATATCGAAATCGTACCCTCGTAGAGCTGCTTTTAACCTGTTGAACCGTAAATCCACTTTCTTCGTACTGTGAAAATGTTTGAGAGGTTCATGATCTGTGACAACTGTGAATTTTCGGCCATATAACCAGTGTCTAAACTGCTCCTTTGCGAATACTATGGCGAGAAGTTCTTTGTCATACTTTGAATATCTGAGTTCGCTGCCTTTGAATGGTCTCGAAGCATAAGTGCATAGTCGTTCTTGTCCAATTTTGCCTTGACCTATGACGGTCCCGAACCCATACTTGCATTACATGTTACAACAAAAGATTGAGATAAATCTGGGGCTGCTAAAACTGGTTCATTACATAGTATTTCTTTAAGTTTATCAAAGGCCGTTTGTTGTTCTTCACTCTAATAAAATTTCACATTTTTGCGTAATAGGTCGTATAATGGTTTGGCTATTTTGGCAAAATCTTTGATATACATTCTGTAGTATGCAAAGAAAGCTACTGCTTGCCTTACTTTCTTAGTAGTGGTTGGTATTGGATATTTCGCCGCAGCTTCAACCTTTTTGGGATCTGTACGAATACATCCTCCTCCCACAATATGTCCCAAGACTGCAGCTTCCCGCTTCAAAAACTGACACCACCAGTCGTTGCATGACTCTCTTGAATCTCTTGGCATGCTCTTCCAAATCTTTGCCAAAAATCATAAAGTCATCCAAGTAAATGGCTACTTCTTCCGACTGCAGTCCGGCCATGGCTAAAGACGTAGCTTTAGCGAAAGTATTGCTAGCAGTTTTCAGGCCCATAGGCATTCTTTTAAATTGTAAATGTAGTAAACCATTGGCACCTACCGGAGTGCTAAATGCAGTATATGGTGCTGAATCAGGATGAATTGGAATTTGATGGAAGTCTTGTTTTAAATCAACAACCGTAATAATTTTCGCCGGGGCTAAAAGTTCCAAAATATCACTCGTAAATGGTAGTGGCCAAGTTGTTCCCTCTGTGTCATCGTTTAATTGCGTAAAATCAACAACAAGTTACTGCAACAATCTGAATCCGATGGTTCCACAATTTGGTTATTTCTCAATTTCTCTACTTCATGAATCAAATGTTTTCTTAAATTGACCAGCAGTCGGAAACGCTTGGCATGTACAACTTTCCCTGTTTTTAATTTAATGACATGCTGAAGTATATTTGTTGCTGGTAAAAGTTCGCCATCCAAACCAAATACTCCCGTAAAATCTTTTATTAAATCACGTACATGTTCTATTTCTTCCTTGGTGCAACTTATTTCGACCATTATTTAATTGATATTCCTTAGTTCAGCAAATATCTATAGTATACCCGATTCTGCCGCAATAGTTGCAAAATCCTTTATCTTTTTTCCGCTTTTCGCATGCAGGTTGTAAATGACCCTTGGACCCACAATAATTACAAGTAAAAGAAAGCGCCTCTTTCTCTTTTCCATTCATATTCGAATTTTTATTTCCATTAGTCGGTTCGTTTTTTGGGCTTGTTTTGCAGTGGTGAAATTTAATTGTGCGTGTGATGCACTTTGATTATTATTAGTGTTTTGATACTTATTGATACGCGCGCTTTGCTTGCATTCATATTCTATAGCGAGTCTAATAGCTTCGCCAAGCGATTTGGGATGATCGCTGCGAACTTGATGATCGAGAGGGGACCTAAGGCCAAATGTGAAGTGTTGTAACGCTTCACTATTTGCCGTTCTTTTTCTGTACATAAGATCATTATCATCAATGCTGGGAGCAGATTCGTAGATCGTAGTGAGTCTGTTAAGCAATTTTTCCGTTCTAATACCATAATCCCCGACCTTTTCTCTCGGCATCTGAGTGTTCAATTTTAATTTACTCATAATCTCATCTGCCAGACCAATATTGCTATATTGCAAAATTAGATCTGACAGAAAATCGTGTATGGAGCTATAGTTTAATAATCGCGCTGCAAAGCTGTCCGCAGCTCTAAAAATGTATTTGTCTGAGTCAGGGCTAAAATTCGCACGAACCTGCCTAATTGCCATACAGAACATATTTAATTTTTCCGGGAAACCATCAAAACTTGGTATTAGGTTTAAAGCTTGTGGAAGGGTCAAACCCCTTGTACGTTGACAAATATCTGTAAGGGCATTAAAAGAAATTTGTTCCGAATTTGTTACTCTATTAACGGGTGTTTCAATCTGTTGTGAATTATTTAAATCGTGTATGTTCTGTCTAAATTCACATTGTTGTTTAGAATTTGATGTTTTGTCTAGAAATCGGAATGAAAGGCGACTTAATTACGTAATTTAAGAGCGGTATGTCGAGCGTAAAATGTTTTTGTATGGTGCCCGTGAGGTGGCAAATTGTTGTGGTATATTAGTGATTGTGTTAGTGTTCGGAAATGTAAAAGCACTTCCCTGATGTACTGATATAGTGTGTGTAGTGGCTAAATTTGGAGATCTAATTGCACTTGAAGTTATGATAGGTGTGGTGGATTGCGGCTCGCTTTTGATGGTTTTTGTAAGTGGTGGTGGGTTTAATGAAAAGTTTTCTTTTGCCGCGGATTCATATTTTTGCGCGAACTGATCCCATTCTGTTTTTATCATTGGTTTCGGCGTGGGTGGTTCCGATTGCGTATGATCCGGATAAGCACCTGCAACCGAGGAGGGACGAGAAGTGGCTGTGCGGCGGATAAACTCTGCCGCATCTTCCGGGTCTAAGCGCGATATTATTTTTTGAACTAGAGGATCTTGTTCATTTATAAAATTTGCCGGGTCAAGGTCATTTAGGCTATTATAACGCTATTATACCGTGCTTCTAGAGGGTGACCTCTTATTTTTATTTAAATTAAAAATTCCTGAAAATGCCATGTTGTGTATTTGACTGTATTAATAAAAAAATTATGTTAATTATTTGTTTCTTGTTTAAACAACCCCGAAATATTTTACCCTCGCACTGCTTGACCGAATACTGCTTGTTCTTATTCAGTTCGCTTGTTGCAAAAATGTATAATTTGTCAAATTTTGTCCTTAATTCTATCTGAAATTCAGAGCGTTCAAACAGGCTGTCTGTTAATAGTGCCGTTTCTCTTTGACTAAATTCGTGTGGAAAAGACAGCTTATCAATCTTTTTGTAAACAGTTCTCAACTCCTCTAAGAGTTGATTTTTCTGATGTATTAGCTTTTGCAAGTATGCTCTCTTTTCGCTACGTTTATTTTTGTTCTTATTTATACTACAGGTCTCGCCACTCATTGAATAAAAATACACTTGTGCGCAGTGAGAATAATCTGACCTTATCAGATCGAGGGATAGACAACAATTAATTTGACCCAGGAGTGATGGCCGCTAAAACAGCCGATCGAGGGAAGGCCACTACAAAGCAGACCGTTAGGTGGTGAGAGATAACCGCAAAAAACAGCAGATCGAGAAACAAGCCGCTACTGAGCAGGCTTGAGAATGGGATAGTGTTATATTATTTTGAGTATGGGTGAGCTATGCGCGTAAAAAGAAAAATTCTTTTTTTTTTTTTTTTTTTTAAAATTACTGTTACGGTATACTTTTAATTTTTCGACTCTGAATTTCATGCGCAATCCGATTTCCCGGGGTACAGTGTTATATATATATTTTTAAATTCAAAGAACTGTACTTACCGCAAAAATTCTAATAGAGTCAAAATGTTCCACAGTCTCATTCCGTTCATGATCAATTGCACTTCTGCTGAATTTGAAAACAAAATTTTGATACTGTGAATATTTCCTCTCGACTATATAGATTTCTTTTTCGTTTGGTTCTGTCCTCTCCTTAGTGTGTATAAAAATATTCCTTTTCCTTTTATAATATATACCTTCTTCGATTTCATTGTAATATTTCTAAATACACTATTTGCTTGTTGTTAAATAGCGTTGTGGCGTTTGGAATTTTCTTCTTGATTGAAAAAAAGTGTTCTTTGACCCCTTTAACTACGACACCACAAGGGATGCCATCTGTTACGTGGGATAGTCGGGAATCAGAATGGTTGTAGCGTTCATAGGATGGGCCTAGGAACTTGATGAAAGGTGCAAGAAAGACTTCACTGAATGTATTGAATGGTCTTTATTAAAGGATAGTGAGAGAGGTGTATTTGATAGTGTGATTCCCGTAGAACTGCACCGTGAGCTGGCCGCACACGGCTAATTAAGCCTGCCACTGCATATCGGTATGCAGTGATAAGGCGGGTGTAAGGTGTCATCCACTCGGATCGTCCGAGCTCGCGATGACCTTTCGTTGTTGCCATGCTGCGCTACTCGTATGCACGCTAGTCTGCGTACGTGACAATACTTACTACGTAACTTGCAATGTCCGTTCATTTGACTTATGGTGTTGTCGATTAGTAACTTACTTGTGTATTTAAACTTTATAAAATAGGTATTACGATACAATAATATATAATCAATGTAGTTAACACGACATTAATTTGCAAATATACTTTAAAAAAAGTATGTAATAGGATGTAACATGTTTTCCTTGTGTCTAAAAAAATTATAGAAATTACATATAAGTTATGAAAATTGTATTTATTTATAAATAAAAAATATGTAGAAACAATTAATTTTTATAAAATTATATTAACTTTTGCATTCTTTAAAACTCTTTCAAGGTACCATAATATATTATAATGTATGTTCAAAGTTAAAATATTGATAAATTAAATATTACGTTCTGATAGATACCCTAGTGGAAAAAAATGTAATAAATTGTAATAAATTATAATAAAACGTAAAAAGATGTAAGAAAATGTAAGAAACTGTACCTTTTTGTTGGATTTCGGACCTTTTTTCTCATATGTTTTTGTACACTTCCTTACATTTTCAGATTTGTTAACTTTTTTTTACATTTTAATATTTTGCAATAATAAATAATATGTACATTAATGATAATAAAATACCAAAGTAATAAGCTTTATCACAATAATATATCGAAACAAGGCAAAACTCTTCGTATACAATATCCAATAGATAGAATTACCCTTAAGTTGATGAATTATTGTCTACAAAAATGAGTGCCAAGTGTACATCAGATCTATCGAAAAGGAAATTGTACCTCCCTGTAGACAATGTCCAAGTTTCAGGGTGACCTCTAGGTCGACGAGAAATCGTTTACGAGAATGAGAACTAGGTGTCAATCGAATCTACAAAAGAAAACAAATCGCGCCTCCCTGTAAACGATCTACAAGTGTCAAATCTCAAAAACAAATTATTTACGTTTAATTCGATTTTTTTTATAAATGTGGAAGCAACTTTTAAAAGTTTTTTTCAGAACAATGTAAAGGAGTATGTAGTCAAGAAAGGGGATTCAAATTAGCTTAACATAATTGTAAGGAGATATACGTTATTAGAAGGCAAAGTTGAAAAACTCAGAAAAATCGAATTAATATTATGTAGATTTACACAAAGCACATTAATGTTCCTTTATTAAAGTGAGTAAAAATGAAGATAAAGAAATTTACGATGAAATAACAGAATACATGGATTGTATATACATAGGGCCAATGGAAGCTGCATGGCGTATTTAAGAATTACCAATTTGCACTCGTTCTCATAGTGTAGTTAAATTAGCTATTTATTTACAGAACCATCAAAAAAAAATTTTTGATGGAAACAACATTGATATAGATTCTCTCAATCTCAACACAACTTTAACAGCATGGTATAAATTAAATAAAATTGATGATTATGCCAGAAATTTGTTGTATTGTGATATACCAGAACATAATGTTTTTACAGAAAAGAAGTCAATTAGACGTACAAACTATTTGAATACTTTAGGAAGATTAATCTGTGCGATTCCTTACGAACGAGAGTTATTTCACTTAAAATTAATATTACACAGAGTTAAAGAGGCAACTTCTTCCGATGATTTAAAGAACTTTGAAAATAAAACGTAGTCAACATTTACTGAAACAGCAATAACCATGGGAATAATTGGAAACGATGAAGAAATGTTTCATATATGTGATGAGGCATGTACAATTACGTTACTAAAGCAATTGCGTTTGTTTTTTGCTTGGTTCTCAATCGTAAACAAATTACCATTAGCACCAACTGTTTTGCAAAAATACGAGGATTTTTTGTGAAGACTTTGTAGTAACTTGAATTTATTTTCCTGGCATAAAAATTGTAATGATTTTTTTTTGTTATTAAAGTAAGTAAAAACCAAAAGTTTTATAGCATACCTAACTATTATTTTTTATCTTCGCTTTACTTTTTAAATTTTTAAACCAGCAGCAGTAAAACCTTTTTTATTATAAAAAAAATGCGTTATCCTCGAAGACACTGGCACACCAATCTGCAACGAACGTGGGGGTTGACGAGCGAAGCGATCAGGTGGGGTACCCCTCCCCCCTAGTACATAATAAAAGTACATATTATGTAAAGAATATATATTAGACTAAAATATATATTTTGTATCTAAAATTACAACGACTGAACACTGTCTACGGACAAATGCATCAGGTATCGATCAAAATTACCATCAAATATCCACATCTCGTAAACAATAACCAGGTGTCAGGATAATCCTAATTCAACAGGAGAACGTCTACCGAAAAGTGCACCAAGGATTGATCAAAATTACCATAAAAAATTCGTCACATCTTGTAGATTATGTTCAGGTTTTAGAATGACCCCCAGGACGACGGAAATTTGTCTACGAAGAAGTGCACCTGGTATGTGTACTACAAAAAAACGTGGAGCATCGACTTAGTTTCTGAAATACATTGTTCTATATATATATATATATATATATATATATATATATATATATATATGGGACGTTCCACGTCAAACGTAACAAAGCTCTGCCCAAAATTCCTTTTGATTTAAACATTTTTTTAAATATGGAAAATTTAGCATTTTTTATGTACTTTCAATTAGTGAGGGGCATTTTTTAAAATGTTGTTCCCAGACGGAGCTACGCGTTCCCTAACCTTAAAAAATTACTACTTTACAAAATGATCAAGCTGTCAGAAATCACAGGGTCTCAGAAAAATTCTTAAGCAATTTTCATGTATTTTGAGCTGCTGAACAAGAATCCGACG
>JAZHPH010001209.1:0-12467 GCA_037356405.1 Nasonia oneida | reverse complement strand
TGAAAATCATCAAAATCGGTGAGTTCGGGTTGGGTACCTTTCCTTGTAAGTCAACCTAATAGTTTAATTCCGTTCGTATCATTTTTAATACCTACAATTGATACTACAATTAAATTTATGTTGGAGACAGGGTCAGAAGTAAATTTGATAAAAATCGGGGTTATTATGGATAGATCATTAATTCAAAGGGGCGAAATAATAAGTCTACGAGGAATAGGCCATAGCTCAACAAAATCATTAGGTACTTTTAAATGGTTACTGCTAGGGGTAGAAGTTACTTTTATTGTCGTGCCTAATGAATTTCAAATACCTACCGATGGTTTTTTGGGAGTTGTGCTTTGTAGAGATTATTAAGCAAAAATAGATTTCAATACAATAATATTTTTTTAAATAATAAATTCATGACGTTTTATAAACAAAATGATCCACAATTAAAATCTGAGGTCAGTCGAATCATTAACATTAAATCTGATAGACAAGAATCCCTTTTGCCATTTATTGATATAGTTAATCCACCTACGTATCAACGGGGTAATTAATGTTAGATTCTGGATCCGAGGCTAATATTATGAAGTCATTTTTCCTACCGGAAAATTGTGAAACTAATCATTCTAAATTCGCGTTTTTAAAGGGAATCGGAGACGAACTCACAGAAACGCTAGGAACGGATGAAATAACTATTTTCGGGGAGAAAACTATTTTTCATATTGTACCTGATGACTTTGGTATTCCCTGCGAATGAGTTCTAGGAGCCGCTTATTTCTTTTTAGCCCATTGTAAAATCGATTTTGAAAAGAATGAATTTCGAGTCAGATCTAAAATCGCTACTATTCAATATGTAATCATATTGAACTACTATTCAATATGTAATCATATTGAATAGTAGCGATTTTAGATCTGACTGTAATCACTTTATCTGATTTTTTCTCCTCCAATGTCACGAAAATGGCAAAGTTTTTGCAATTACCTACACCTCGCGCCCGGAAATATGGCGTGTCGGATATAGATTTTGCACATAAATCCAAAAATCAAACTTCTTCCACCAATACTTTTCAAAAGAAATATATTAATTGTGAAGAGAATATCTCAGAATAAGGATTAAGTGCTGATTCTAGTGCAATAGCTAATCCCTCTATCGAATCATTGTATCGTATGTTATCTGATTTAGAAAATTATAGCGATCTCGAAGATATGACCGATTTGGAAGTTTATTATTTAAGTAATAGTATAGCTATATTAAGAGAAGACCCAAATTTGCCTATGTACAAAAAACGATGCCCAAACGACAAATCTTTTTTATTGCTCAACAAGAGATATTTACTGACCTTCACTTGGATGTTCCTTCTAAGGAAGAATCAGATGAATGTTATGACTTATTAACTAATAAGGAAGTTGAGTAATATAATCCATTTGACCTGCCTACGGCTCGCGTTTTTAATATTCAGGTAAATACTGGATCAATTTTAGATAAACTTAGGCTAGATCATTTACAAGGCGTTGAAAAAACTCATGTACTTAAAATAATTAATAAATATAACAATAGATTTCTTTTAGAAGGCCAACATTTAGGTTCAGCTACTAACATTAAGCATAAAATAATTACTACTACTGATGTACCTATAAATGTTAGACAATATAAGTTTCCATTTTCACTGAAAGAGGAGATTACTCTTCAAGTACAAAAGCTTCTCGAGGATGGTATAATACGAACGTCCGTATCGGATTTTAACTCGCGAATTTAGATCGTCCCTAAAAAGGCAGACGCCAACGGTGTAGTCATTTATCGACTAGTATCTGATTTTCGAAAGTTGAATGAAATTACAATTAGTGATGCTTACCCTTTGCTGGAAATTTCACAAATAATTGACGCTATTGGCGGTTATAAGTATTATACGGTTGTTGATTTAGCTTCCGGTTTTCACCAAATTTTAATGGACCTGGCCGATGCTTATAAAACTGCCTTCTCTACTCCTTTTGGGCATTACGAATTTGTACGAATGACGTTCGGTTTACGTAACGCGCCCGTGACGTTCCAACGCTTTATGGACGATACGTTGAGAGGCCTACAAGAAAAGGTTCTATACTCATTTATTGATGATATAATTATCTTTGCTGATACGCTCGAAGAACATAAGAAAAAAAATTAATCTCCTCATGGAAAGGTTAGAACAACGTAATCTTAAACTAAATCTAAAGAAATGCAAATTTCTTAAGGAGGAAGTTTGCTATCTTGGGCATATTATTAGCAAGGATTGTTAAAACCTGATCCTAGGAAGTAATCGGCAGTAGCTAACATCCCTCGTCCTAAAAATGTGAAAAATATCAGACAGATGCTAGGTCTATTCGATTATCATCGTAGATTTATTTAAAACTTCGCAGAAATAGCCAAGCCATTAAGGGGACACAACACCTTTAAACCCTGAAAAAAAAGAACTCTGAGTAAAATTCATAAATTTGAAGTGAATCATTTTAAATTTATCATAGATATATTAAGCATAAATACCTTTAGTTTTATCATGCTAAAACCTTTATTATTACTGCTGGCCTATTGTGGCACTCGGTGCAAGAATTTGTGATCTTTTTTACTGTCCGTAGGATTCCAAGTGAACGAATGGCTCTTTTGGGCTCAAACTCAAGGAGGATACTTTGTACACTTGTATTTTTGGCATGAATGCAGGGATTTTAATTTGAATGTTTAGAAATGATTTGGCGATGAAAAAACTGCATTTTTTTCTTTTTTTCGCTTATTTTGGCACCTTTTTGTGTATAAAACATTTTCTAAATATTTAAATCAAAATTCCTGCATTCATACCAAAACTACAGATGAACAAAGTATCCTCCTTAAGTTTGACTCCAAAAGAACCATGCGTTCACTTGGAATCCTACGGACAGTGAGCTGAAATCAGTAAAAACAACATTTAGAGGAAATCAACTTTAAAGTTTATGAAAATTGTTGAAAGTATAACTTGAATCAGTGCTTACCAAATCCTTTAGGACCAAGTTTTCTATGTTCCACACACATAGACCTTGACTCTCAGCAATTATGAGGTATATTCACTTATATTTCTGGGTTCTGTACGGCTTTTCTTACCTGCAACCCAAAAAAGGCATTTTATGAATTTTTATAAAAATGTGATAAAAAGGTTATTTTATCCTTGATAATAATAACATTTTATACTTATCTTTTTTTTTTGGTCACTGTGTAGAATCTTCAAGTTGAAACTGCAGAAAATTACTAGTCTAACCTCCAAATGTTTGATCTGGGTGCTCCAGTCTCTGTAGCGTCTTTTTCTCCTTTTACTGCAGTTTTCATAGAGTCCTTGGCAACTTTCTCAAATATTTCAGTAAATTATTCGTTGATTGTATCATATGCAGACTGAGCCATGGGTTTCAAGCAGTTCATCAACCCACAAAATGTTGATAGACCAGCGTGTCTAAGTCCAAGAGCACGAAAAGTAACCACTGCTCTTCTGTTGTTCTCCCAAGCATGTTTCTAGAAGTCAATCTATTCCTGACCACAGAGGTTCCTTCCGCTGCTGGAGTTTGTATCTTTCATGCTAAACTTGAAGGTGTTGTCCTATTGGCAGGTTCATCCCCGCATGTTGCTCCTAGAAATCTTCTAGGCCTCTTCTTGTCTCTTCCTCCAGAGTACTTCTTGTCAGGATGGGTACTCGCAAACCTTCCCTTGGCATCTCGATTATCACACATATTTTTCAAAATAACCACACTTTACACTTTTTTAAATAACTTCACTGCTTTGCTTTTACACTAACACTTCACTTTTTTCTTTTTAGGGTTATAAGATATAAGCTATAACCCCAAAAACACTACAAACACTACTTAGATTAATTTAAAAACACTTTTAAGAAATATCAGCTTTTTTATGTATTAAGACATCAGCTGTGTTTACTCAGTGTAAAACACATCCCAGAACTATATCAGCTGTGTTTTGAAATATTTGCTGTCTGCTAGTAGAACAGCAGAACGGTCGCTCTGTCCTTCTCAGACACATTGATTCTAACCTGCCCACAGGTGGCGCGTGGGCGCGCGATATTTGAATTCAAATAAATGTCCCTACATATCCTTTGGAGCCTTATATAAGAAGCGAAACTAGAAATTTATCAAAATAAAGCAAAAAAATCTTATCAATACACACTAATTTATTCACTAAAATATGTATCCCGTGCATGATATACGTTTATACTACGGTAAAAAATAGTATTTCCAACATTTGAAATAAAAATGTTATCCAGGTTAAATTTATAAAACTTAAAATAAGAATTCTTAGTCGTATTAGACAAAAAATGAAAAATACGCAATTTTACGAAACTAGCGCGCCACACGCGGCCCTCCGGCCACGGTGGCTTGCCGCGAAGCGATGCAAGACGCCCAAAATGCTTCGCGTTTTGCGTGTAAGGCACAAACGCTAACGCTCGTGCTGCACGCTCACAATTAGAGCTTTTGGGCCAGATAGGGTGTGTCACACCGAAATTGTTATTCAATTATATATACCAAAAATCGTTTTATATAAGCCAGGCAAGCTAAATTCTAATGCTGATGCTCTCTCTCCCCTAATCCAATAGAACCAGTCGATGTTCATGTAATTACGAGAAGACAGTAACGTTTAGAAAATGAACTTGCTCAACCAACTAACAAATCAATTACTAAATCAATGGCAAAAACAAAAACCCAAATTTACTATAAGACTAAACCTAAGTTAAAACGTCAGCCTAAACGAAAAAGAGGTCGTCCGAAGAAAACCAGCAAAATTGACGAGACTAACAATACTAATTTAAGAGCGCTAGCAGATAAAATTAATCAGATTATTGCAGAATCTGAGAAAAACGCGAAGACTATCAAACCAAAGAGTACGAATGAAGCTCCAGCTAAGTAATAGGAGCCATTCAAACGTTTAGGACAACGAAAGCATACCTGTGGTGGAGGTACCTGTCGCTAATTCAGTAACTACTTTAGATAAAAGCGAATAAACCATTAAAACTAACAATACTAACAGTAAAAGTAAAATAGTAGAAGTTAAGGATTTAGTAAATTTTCGAAAAGAAACAATTATCTGTTTTGTAACTTCAGAAGGGAAACCTTGTGATGAGGGAGCGAAGCTCTTAATCGATTCTAATAAGATTGAAAGATTTGCTAATTTAGAAGTTAATTTAATTCATTGTAAGAAAAGAAATACTAACAATAATTAATTAATATCCTTATGCATTAGAGGGTCTGAATCGTAATTCCTATTTCAAATTAAGGCTAATATTAACAGTACACTAGTAAAAGTAATGGATTTTGTTTTAGATAATAATTTACCTATTATTAATATAGCTCGTAGCGAGTTTATAAAAAACCTCGATTGGAATGATGTCTTGTCTCTAATCAAATCAATTTTTTCTGACACAGATATTAAGATCATTATTTGTAAGGGGACTATACAATATGTGCCAGCTGAGAAACGTGACAAAATCTTTGAAGAATTACATAATTCGCCAATAGATAGACATCGCGGAGTATCAAAAACATTTAATCGAATTCGTCAAAATAATTATTGGGAAAATTTAAAGGATGATATTCAGAGACGGATACAATAGTGTTCAGAGTGTCAACTGAAAAAATTAGTAAGTTTGAAAACTAAGCAACCTTTGGTCATCACCGACACGTTAGGTACTGTATTTGATAAAATCTCTATGGACATTGTTGGTCCCTTGTCAAAAACTAAAAATTGATTTGAATACATATTAACAATGCAAGATTAGCTATCTAAATATTGCTTAGCTGTTTCCTTAGTCAATACTTTTTCTTCTATAATAGCCGATGCTTTTGTCAAGCGTTTTATATGCATTTTCGGAGCACCGCGAGTTGTATTGACAGACCAAGGACAAAATTTTCTTAGCAAATAGGACGAATAGCTACAAGATTTAAAATAAAATACATGGCTCATTAGAACTTTCACATCATATGTTAAGTAAATTTTTAAAAATGTATACCGACAAGGATAATGAATGGGATGATTGGCTAGAAATAACTATGCTAAATTGCAATACCTGCGTACAGGAAAGTACTAAGTATATACTATTCGAAGTTGTCTTTGGAAAACTCGCACGTTTACTATCAAACGATCCTTTACGAGAGGGCGATTTGTTGCCTACGTACAATGGATATATTCTAGACTTAGTCACGCGATTAACCTGAATTCGCGGATTAGTTTATGATAACTTTGTGCAATCTAAAAATCGTTCAAAAAGGTATTATGACCGTCACCTTAACCCTCGTAATAATCGAAAAAAATAAAATAAAATTCTAAATAAACAACCATGACTATCCAAGGAGTTGTTACTCCTCCTAATAATAGGATCAGCCCAAGGTTTGATAGGGTATGATTGCGGCTCACGACCCTATCCCTTCGAGATGTGGCCAAATGTTACATACCTAAAATCTACGTCAATACCACGAAGCATTATATCCAGCTTCTACAATTCAACGACTTTCATCAGACGATGGTTATGCAGTGTAAAATCGAAATCCGTCGTACTGTGCTGTATTGCGGCATGCACTCCCACACTTCCGCGGTATCACATGGGGTGAATGAGTATATCTTTGAGATAACCGGTGAAGGATGTAACGATTTACACAGACACGGGTCATTTTATCTTGGTACTGGACACATTATCCACGGGATTAAAGTGAACAGTACTAGCGTACATCCAATCACCTTGGCTGGATCACTTACTCCTGACGGTTCATGCCAAGGAATGCAATACTCTGACCCGTTTGGTACTTGGGACAATGTGGTTGTGCAGGACACAATTAGAATAACTCTGCGAATCCATAGAGCGCGCATATCTTTAAGCGACAATACAATTTATCTAGACTTTGGAATTAGTTGCGTGTTTACTGACCGTAAATGCTTAGATCTCACTAGCGGTCATAGTTTTGGGGAAACTTTACCTAGCGATAGTTGCAACTTTAACCGATACACTGTACTATATGAAGGATATGCAGAATATGCGTCTGACTATACCCACTATGAAAACAAATTATATTCAGTAACTTCCAACCAAATCACTTTTACCCTATCGATAACCAGAAAAAAACAAATATGCGGTTATGTTATTTCATCCACCGAACACCCTAAGTTATTTATTTTTAACACGGTTGCTGGCAGATCCTTTGCCAAGAAATCAGAAAAAGATGTTGCCACTCTTGACATTTTCACATATGTAAATTCTAAATTTGTATATGTCGAAAAACATATACGCAAATAAATTGGTCAGTTATATTACGATGTTCTAACCCAGAAGTGCGAATTGGAACGTCAGACTTTAAAAAATTCCCTTTCCATTGCTACCCAGGCTTTCGACGAATTTGCCTACGATTTAATGAAAGGCCCAGGCTACATGACTGTCGCCGCCGATGAAGTAGTACACATCATCAAATGCACACCCGTCAGAGTTCGACTCCATCAAGATAAAAGTTGTTACATTACAAAACTCATTACATGACGCCTAGGATCCACATTTTGAAATCCACCGGAACCCGAATTCAATGTAATAAAATTCTACCTGTTCATTACTATATCAATGAGACCTGGTACAAGTTGACACCCAAGCCAACTTGAGTTCATACGCCAGAAATACTCAAACCTCTCACGCGACCTACCTGGGAGTATACCAGCCCAGCCGATCTTGCTACCAGTGGCATATACACTGAACGAAGACCTAGAGCAGTTACAAAAGCGTATCATGTTTTCCGTTAAAACTGTGTCATTAATTTACGACATAGCCAGAGAAATCCGTGGATACCCTGTCGCGGACAATGAAGGTGCCATAGTAAAATTGTTGAACGAAGGAGCGGTCGAGAGGATTATCACCTCCACCTGGGATCGTCTCTGAGGGAAGTTTATGTCATTTAGCACTATAAGCGCTGGAGTAATCGCCACGCTTATAATAGTCCATACCGTTAAATTACTGATAGACGTAGCCATACAAGGTTACGCTCTCCATTCGGTATACGGATGGTCCATTCACCTACTTGGGGCCATTTCGAGTTCAGTTACATATTTACTTCTTTACTAAGGAAGAAAGGACTCTGATAACACTCTGATAACTGACACCATTGAGATACCCGAAGTAATTGTTTCTCCAAAGCCTACCACACGCCAAAAAACAAGATATACCGCTTTGGCTACTGCTAGTGACAAGAGGAAAACAGCCACCTATCAAAAGTCGAATTATGATTTCTCAGCAGCAGCAGTAGAACCTCAAGAAACAACCACAGCCGCATTCTTTACCCTTTGCAAATAATCAATTTCTTTCAAACTCCGTAAGTCTGATCATGATTCCGCTGTCTGAACTGAATAATCGTGATATACGACAGCACCACTAATGTTTTTCTTTACGTCCGCTTATTGTCTTTTCACTTCATAGGCTACCGTTTTTCGGTGGGGGTGTAACGTCGTCCGTTCATCGCCTCCGCTTTTTTGTCTTTTCTAAAAGAGTATCTTTTCAATTCCCATGCAAGTCAAACGCATGTGTATACTAGATTGTGTATGCGTACGCGCTTGTCTCTTCCAAGGCGCATATAACTTTTGCGATAGCCAGAATCAATAAAACAATCTCCCCCGCGTAGTAACGCCAAGTTTGGAGACACCCTCTCACAGGACTTTCTAGGAAGGTCTAGTTGTAAACTCAAGTGGTGTCTGCGTCACGGGGCTTTTTCTTAAGATAAGCATATACACTTATTTGGAAAATCTAAGTCACCCTATTTACATCTTCAAGACTATGCACACCGAGAGGTGGATGCAAGTTATAAATTATAGATAGCACTCGACTAGTCCCCAGTTTTACGACCCAAGGCGCTGAGAAAAGTTCAGGCTGGGCGGAAATCAGGCGATATTATCTGCCTGCAGCCGCGCACGTGCACTGAAAATCGGTATCTTTCCCTCTTGTCCCCTCAAATAAATATTCAAGCCACTTTACCACCGCTGTTATATAAACGATAATAGAATTTTTTCTCTGCATATCTTTTATTTCTGAACAAATAGTTGCTTAGTTATTTATCAAATATTTTAACTGTTAAGCTGTTAAGTTTAGCCAACATTTTCCTTACAATTTAAGTTGCATTTTATCTAATTTGAGACCGCTGATGCTCGTTATCAAAATAATAATAAACAATATTGACAAATGTTATTAACTAACAATAAAATTCAGAATTCTTGTCAAAAGTGTCATCATTACATATCATAATTTCAACAAAATATCAGAGCGTCAAGTAGTGTTAAAGAGTTCTAATTATTTAGTAATATAAGACCTAATGTTAATTATTAGTTTATACACACACACACACATATATATATATACCAAAAAATCTATCCAAATCTTATTCTACAAAAGCCATACAACAACAATAGGATTAATAACTATCAAGTACACGCTAAGTTATAAGTAAATAATACCAAAATGCTAATGTAAAAAAAAACCGCTGCCAATTCTTTGGCACGTAGCTTCCTTCAACATTATGTATTGCTTAATATCAGAATTATTTTTACTTCATATATAGTTCTATCAATTTTTTTTTTTTTTGTTTGGTGGATAAAATTATTTCGAATCAATTACATATACATATATATATCAATTACATATACATAAAGTTTCGAGTACCGGAGGGCAGCCGTATACGCACCGCACCGCCGGCGTTGCTACCGCCGCTTGCGAATACTGACGCAAGATAGCAGTATGTCTGAGGTAGTAGCCGCGAACGCCAATTGCCATTTACCCGCACGTTGAAGTTAAAATTACTTAACCCACCCGTCACTGGGGCCGTATTCCACAAGCAGTTAGTGAGAGTGACAGTAAGATACTACTTCGGTGAGAACGATGACAATGAGAACAGTATGTGTAAATTCAATAGGCCGCTCTCACAGAGCTATGGTTTTCACCAAGCCAGTCTCATTCTCACTCTCACTAACTCCTTATAGAATATGGACCCAGGTGAGGACGCTATAGATATAAGCGATACAGCTTTCAATTATGCAAAGTATACAGGGTGAGAAACAAAATTTTAAAGCTTTAATATCTTTGAAACTAATTGGTATCATAAACAACCCAAATCAAGGGATCGAGATGCTATATAATACTAACTAAATCCAAAAGTTTTAGTTGATTATTGCTTTTTTACTCCAGTTATCGCGTCACGTAAAAAAACGACTTTTTTCAGTTGTTGATGTTTTTCTCAGGATCTACCCCATGAAATGACTTAAAATTAAAGTGAAGTATAGTTCTAATAACTTTCAATAATCATGATTTTTTTTATAAAGATTCAAAATGTAGTTTTTGAGTTAAAACAATTTCAAAAATTTGCGCTTTATGGTGTATACTAAAAAAAACGACGAACGATAATATAAATTTTCTGCGGTAAAAAGATAGGTAATTTTATTCTCTTCCAGGTACATATTGAGCAATTTACTTTGATTAACTTTTCTAATAACTTTATTAGAAAAAACTGAAATCTCAAAACTAAAAAATCGATATAAAAAAAACGGGTCAAAAAAACGGACTGTTATCCCGCTGAGTATTCGTAAAAACAAAGAAAATGAGACTTGGTGGATTGAAATCCACTGTGTAGAAGCTGAGCTAGAGGCGATACGAACGAACACACACACACGCACCCACACACATCCATACGGACATTTTCTAAAAATACTATTTTTCGACTTAAAATGCCTCAAAACATATTTCCTACATGTTTTTACACAAATTAGTATTACAAAGCTTCCTTAGGAAGGAAGCAAAATTGCAAACTCATCAAAACCTATCCTACAATTCCAAAGATTTATAAGTTTTATTATTATAATTAATATTAAAATTACATGCAACTATTTGTTATATAGTATCACTGTATTCATTTTTAAGTTAGAAAATAAGATGCGTACAATGGTTTCAACATATTTTCAACCAATACTATTATTAAGCTATAAAAACAGTTTGTATTTTACAAAGAAGGGGAAGAGCGGATAAGTAGGCGCATACGCGAATACGATTTCCTTCAAAAACCTTTTGCCAATATAAAAATGGTACAATAACTTTATAGCGAGTAAAACAATATCTATACGAGATTGTTTATATCAATTCAAATAGTAATTATTAAATGAATTATACTTTTAAAAATACTATTAAACTCTTTTTAGAACTTATGTTGAAATTAAGATTATATTCCTATATAAATTATAACTAAAATATTTCATTCCAATAATATTAGAATAATATTATAAATAACAATCTTTTATAAATATTCATTTTACTTTTGTAAATAGCACAAGTGTCGCCATCTGTTTCGGGGACAGAGAACCTATCTTAGCCTCTCCCCCGGAAAATTTAGTTAGAGTAGGGGGTCTCCGGACCCAAGCGTAGGAGGAGCCTTCGAGAAAACTCTCTTCCTATTGGAAAATCCTCCGAAAATCTCTCGAGGAGGGAAATCGAGAGATGGGCTGAAGGTTATGAGTGTCCTCGAGTCGCAACTCGAAATCACTTCGGTCTTGGCTCACAGTCAGCTCGGAAGCAACTTAAAATTTTACGCGCTTAGTCCGCTTCTTATACTTTGAAAAATTTCATGCGCGCTCAACCCGCAAATTCATCAATTATTTACGCGCTTAGTCCGCATATTGTTAACTATTACATTCACGCGCTTAGTTCGCATTCTCGATAAAATTACAAACGCGCTCAGTCCGCACATTACATATTACGGTAATATTACACGCGCTCAGTCCGCAAATTATAATTTTTTTTTGTTTTGTATCAGTGTTTGTTCATTGACATAAACTTACTTTTTCTTCAAAATTACAACTTACGAGTCTTATTATTTTGTCGTTCCGTTACCTTGAAATATCTATTCTAACGCATTGTGAGTCCTTATCGGAAACAATAGCTAGACAGTCTGCGAGTCTCCAGCAGCACACAGAAAAGTAAGTTAACACATATTAGTAGTTCTATTTTCTGTCTTATTTTCCTTGTGTCCACCACTGTGTGGACTAGAATCATTTTCTAACTGCTAAAAAGTAGGAGCCAAGTATCGGTTGGCTAATAAACTAATTCTCATTTCTAGCGTTGCGAAGTAAATAATAATACAATAGTATCTGTTATTCACACTGCCGATAAGGAGAAATCCTGTTTATCACAGTGTTAAATACAGACACTCAAAATCGTAATTCATGTCTTAGATCCCCTTGCAAATAAAAACAAAACTTGCCTTGCCAGCGATTGTTCAGGACTTGCTCCTGTTTAGCAATCTGCTCTAAGGTTAAGTAAAATTTAAGTAAATATAACTAAATCACTCCCATTATTTAAGTTATTTCGTTTTTGAATATAAATTGGCCTAATAAATTTAACTATCATTCTTTTTCTATATTAAAAATTTTCCTTAACCCATTAATGCGCAAAAGGCCATTTTTGTGCAAGCATTTTCAA
>JAZHPH010001208.1:0-12504 GCA_037356405.1 Nasonia oneida | reverse complement strand
TTTAAAAATGGGAAAAATCGCTGATTTTCGTAAAAACGTTTTCGTTAATCTTTTCCATGTTAATTTCCCACATATATATACTGTTAGATATTTCGGCAATACACTTCCCTGGTAAAAATGGCAACCAATATTAACCCACAAATAAGCTTATAAGTGTCGAATTAGCTTATCTAAGCCAAGAATATTGGGTTATAATTGGCTAACAGCTACATCGTTTTAACGCAAGAATAAGGTTATTTTTGCCCATATTGTTTTTAAAGAAGAAATACGTAACCTCAAATGTAAATAATAATACAGCAAAACAAAAAAACATGGTAAATATTGATGAGAGAAAGTACAGTTTTGTTACTAGGGGGTGTTTGGAGTCGCTGAACACAAATATTGTGACGGCAATACTCTCAGAAGTACCTGCTGCCCAGGGTAGACAGTATTAATGTCGTCTCCTGGAGTTTAGTTAGAATTTGAAACATAATTAGTCGAAACTTGTTACTCGGGGAGTTTTCGAGGAAGATAAACACGAATATAGCGACGGCAACGCTCCCCGAGGTACCTGGTGCCCAGGGTGGGCAATATCAACGTCGTCTCCTAGAGTTTAACGGAAAATTAACGACATTTTTTGTCGAGACGACGTGATACTGTCCACCCTGGGCACCAGGTACCTCAGGGAGCGTCGCCGTCGCTATATTCATGTTCAGTGACCTCGAAAACCCGTAATCAACGAGTCTCGACAAAAAAGTCGTTAATTTTCCGTGAAACTCTTGGAGACGACGTCGATACTGCCCACCCTGGGCACCAAATACCTCGGGGAGTGTTGTTGTCGCTATATTCGTGTTCTGCGACCGCAAAAAGCCCCCGAGTAGCAAAACTGGACTTATTCCCATAAATATTTATGGAGTTCTTATTTATTGTCTCTTTCACTGCACTTTATATAGGTTATGATCGCATTCGACGCGCATATTAACTCATTATAAGCTTAAAATTGGTTAAAAATTGGGTTATTTTTAACGAAAGAAATAAGGTTATTCTTACTAAGCAAGCCAACGCCTAAGCTAATTCTTCTACCAGGGTTTTTATGGTTGCCTATTACACAACGAACAAAACACTTTTTCGGCTTTTGGGAACACTGTGCGTTGTCACGTGGACGACTCTTCGAGCCCACGTAAAACTCGAACATAATATACGAATTCACGAAAAAAACCACCTGCGACGTCGACGCGACGAGGGCTTATCTCTCCGAATCTCGCTCTATAACAGATATATACCGAGCGCGCGCGAGAGCTGTTCTAATTTAAATGTCACGCGGTTGTGTCAACGCGTACGCTACAGCAAATCTTGCACAATAATCGGAGGGGCCATCGCTGTTCATTCAGCCGAGCGGCGAAAAAAAACCGGTTAAACTCGTATGAATGCGGAGCCTCTTCGATTTTTTCTCCTGATCGCATTCCCGGAGTGAACAGCTGATTTTCGCTCACGTGTGTGCAAAGAAGAGACTTTATTTATTATGCATATCGATACGACGATCGAAATTTATTTTTAAAGAAGACGGCTCTTTGAGAGTTTATTTCTGGAGCCATAATCGTACGTCGCACTCGCTTCAAAGCGTCTAATTCTGCGAAAGATAAATTCTATGATTGCCTCGTATACGAGTGGAAAAAACAAAAGTCATCGAAAAGGTCGAAAAGACGAGGAGGTATCTTCGCATATCAGCATATAGCTACGCGACGCAGCGGAAGCTTCTCAAGTTTTTGCCGTCTACGAAAACCGTGACTGTCTTGAATTTCCA
The DNA here is from genome assembly GCA_037356405.1 of Nasonia oneida. Taxonomy (NCBI): domain Eukaryota; kingdom Metazoa; phylum Arthropoda; class Insecta; order Hymenoptera; family Pteromalidae; genus Nasonia; species Nasonia oneida. The sequence continues at coordinate 10,721 of JAZHPH010001208.1, read as the reverse complement.
TCCGCTCACTTTCTTATCGGAGAAGCCCGCGATAATGCACAAGCGAGGCTATATACCCGTTCACGAAAAAAAAATCTGTTTTTTCTTCCCTGTGTGCCATCATCTGCAGCCGTGAACTTTATGCGTGAAACCCGATAACGCGAGCTTGAAATTCCTTCCATTTGAGCGCGGTATTTTTAAACTCTGAGCTCAGTAAGTCCCATCAGCGCCAATGTGAAATACAATAATGTACCTCGTTAATTATAATTTGAGCAACGGTCGTGATGGTGCAGCGCACAATCTTTTATTCTTGCGAAACTGATTACAAAGTCGCGAGTATAAGCTCGCGCGATTGTTCTCTCTGAAAAATATCCACACCCGATCCGAGAGTTGCCTAATGATCGACGCAATTTTCTCCCAAACGATCACCAAGAGCGATTTTCTCTCGCAGCTGTGTGTAAGTATGCAAAACCGGGAAAACGACCGCGTCATTGCGCCGCTGAGGCGAATTAGCCTAATTGGTGCGAGTTACACCCCGTGGAATGTACATAGATATACAGAGAGCCAAAAGTAGTATGGAAAAAGGCAGTTCCGCCGCGTCACGCGTCTTTTATTGACGACTCGCGGATTAAAGACATCACGACGATGTATAGCGAGGGGCGATCGATAGACGCCGTCGCGCGAGCGGATTAAAAGATGAGGCGACCCGGTGCTTTTGCTCTATTAATTATTCATCGCTATATACGTACACATCGATTGCTCGCTATACGTCGTGTACACTGAAAGATTAGCGCTTTTTTTCGCGTATGGGAATTTATATAAGCGAGATAGATTATATAAATACACACGGTGACTTTTATCTGGTATAAACATCACGCGGTTTATCGCTAATGCTGCGCTAACACATAGAGCGTATACCGTGACTCTTTCCATTTAGCGGTGATAGACATCGCAGAAATGCATCGTCGTATGCGATAAATTCTTTTTGCGTCCTAAAACGCGAGGTGGCCTTATTTTTTTCAAAATCGCGCGTTTACAAGAGCGTGTCTAATGCGCAGTAGCGTAGGTAATCGTATTAGAGCCTTTTTTAATTATATTTCGATCAAAGTGTCGCATAGCGACAAGTAGTACGCGCTTTTTGTCGCGATTGAACTTGAAACGTACTTCACGCCCCGACGCGCGCGTGATATCGATTTCAGAAAGCGAATCTACGTACATAGATACTCGCACCGATTTTCCGCTAATTATACCGCGTAATTTCGTATTTTGATTTATGCCGCACAATCGCGTTATAATTTATTCAGAGAGATAAGCAAAAACCGTCGCACACCGGCGCTTTTTCGATTTGGTTTCTTCCGCGCTTGATTTTATTTTTCCAGACAAAATTTTCATCGCTCGTTCATCACAGCTGCAGAAGTATTAAGAGTCATCTTTTTTTTTTCATTGCAGTAGTATGGAATGACAGACACTATTTACTTCTATATTGGTGTTCGGATTTTTCACGATACAGAAAAAAATGCTTATTCTTACTGTTGTTTTCTGAGCTAAACTATGATTTCCAACAAAAATATTAGTGAAAAGGCTGCTTATTTTTATAATATGTGAGTGTATAGTCCACAAATGCTAAAATTACGTTTTTCTTCTTCAGCCCGAAATGTGAAAGGACCGTTAAGTTAGCCGCAAGAAGTGTTAGGACCGTGAAGTTAGCCGCAAAGCTATATACAGATGAGAATTGCTTTCTCAAGAAAATATAATAATATATTACGATATTTTGAATTAAGAGGTTGCCAGTGCATACTCTGCGTTCCGGAGCTGTAACAGTACCTAGCTGGCCAGGGTAGCCGATGACAAGGTCTAAGTGGCGCGCTCCGTGGTTTTTTGTGTCTAGGTGTAAAAATCATTCGAGGAAGATGTCTAGAGGTACAGGGTGGCTGATAACGACATCTAGGCAGTTAGCCCCGTGGTTATTGGTGTCTGGGCGTAAAAATTATTCGAGGGCGGTGTCTAGATGTACAAGGTGGCTGACGACGAGGTCTAGGTGGTGCGCTCCGTGGTTTTTTGGTGTCTAGGTGTAGAAATAATTCGAGGGTGATGTATATTAGAACAATCAGTAATTTCATCTTAGTAATAAAAATATTACAAAAAATTTGTGGTCGAATGGTACTAAAGATGCTTATATTTTATTTTTACGACTTTGAATATGAAATACTCTAAACAATTTTAAAAAAACGATGTGTATACGATCTAAAAAAAATTAACTCTTAAAAAAGTAAAAGGTTAGTCGAGTTTGATATATTCCGCAACAAAATTACAGATAGAAAAGAACTGAGATCAATGAAACAAAGTCAAGTTTATTATATTTAATCGTAATGAAGCAAAGAACAACTCTCAAGATAATTACTACGTCACTTGCCATGCTCGTTTCATTGTACTTATAGTGTTTGTATGACGTCCTAATATATATAAAAAGAAAATTTAGTTGTTCAACAATAAACAAAATGAAACGGGCATGGCAAGTGACGTAGTAATTATCTTGAGAGTTATTCTTTGCTTCATTACGATTAAATATAATAAACTTGACTTTGTTTCATTGATCTCAGTTCTTTTCTATCTGTAATTTTGTTGCGGAATATATCAAACTCGACTAACCTTTTACTTTTTTAAGAGTTAATTTTTTTTAAAGATTTCAATCCTTTTTTTAAAATTGTTTAGAGTATTTCATATTCAAAGTCGTAAAAATAAAATATAAGCATCTTTAGTACCATTCGACCACAAATTTTTTGTAATATTTTTATTACTAAGATGAAATTACTGATTGTTCTAATATACATCACCCTCGAATTATTTCTACACCTAGACACCAAAAAACCACGGAGCGCACCACCTAGACCTCGTCGTCAGCCACCTTGTACATCTAGACACCGCCCTCGAATAATTTTTACGCCCAGACACCAATAACCACGGGGCTAACTGCCTAGATGTCGTTATCAGCCACCCTGTACCTCTAGACATCTTCCTCGAATGATTTTTACACCTAGACACAAAAAACCACGGAGCGCGCCACTTAGACCTTGTCATCGGCTACCCTGGCCAGCTAGGTACTGTTACAGCTCCGGAACGCAGAGTATGCACTGGCAACCTCTTAATTCAAAATATCGTAATATATTATTATATTTTCTTGAGAAAGCAATTCTCATCTGTATATAGCTTTGCGGCTAACTTCACGGTCCTAACACTTCTTGCGGCTAACTTAACGGTCCTTTCACATTTCGGGCTGAAGAAGAAAAACGTAATTTTAGCATTTGTGGACTATACACTCACATATTATAAAAATAAGCAGCCTTTTCACTAATATTTTTGTTGGAAATCATAGTTTAGCTCAGAAAACAACAGTAAGAATAAGCATTTTTTTCTGTATCGTGAAAAATCCGAACACCAATATAGAAGTAAATAGTGTCTGTCATTCCATACTACTGCAATGAAAAAAAAAAGATGACTCTTAATACTTCTGCAGCTGTGATGAACGAGCGATGAAAATTTTGTCTGGAAAAATAAAATCAAGCGCGGAAGAAACCAAATCGAAAAAGCGCCGGTGTGCGACGGTTTTTGCTTATCTCTCTGAATAAATTATAACGCGATTGTGCGGCATAAATCAAAATACGAAATTACGCGGTATAATTAGCGGAAAATCGGTGCGAGTATCTATGTACGTAGATTCGCTTTCTGAAATCGATATCACGCGCGCGTCGGGGCGTGAAGTACGTTTCAAGTTCAATCGCGACAAAAAGCGCGTACTACTTGTCGCTATGCGACACTTTGATCGAAATATAATTAAAAAAGGCTCTAATACGATTACCTACGCTACTGCGCATTAGACACGCTCTTGTAAACGCGCGATTTTGAAAAAAATAAGGCCACCTCGCGTTTTAGGACGCAAAAAGAATTTATCGCATACGACGATGCATTTCTGCGATGTCTATCACCGCTAAATGGAAAGAGTCACGGTATACGCTCTATGTGTTAGCGCAGCATTAGCGATAAACCGCGTGATGTTTATACCAGATAAAAGTCACCGTGTGTATTTATATAATCTATCTCGCTTATATAAATTCCCATACGCGAAAAAAAGCGCTAATCTTTCAGTGTACACGACGTATAGCGAGCAATCGATGTGTACGTATATAGCGATGAATAATTAATAGAGCAAAAGCACCGGGTCGCCTCATCTTTTAATCCGCTCGCGCGACGGCGTCTATCGATCGCCCCTCGCTATACATCGTCGTGATGTCTTTAATCCGCGAGTCGTCAATAAAAGACGCGTGACGCGGCGGAACTGCCTTTTTCCATACTACTTTTGGCTCTCTGTATATCTATGTACATTCCACGGGGTGTAACTCGCACCAATTAGGCTAATTCGCCTCAGCGGCGCAATGACGCGGTCGTTTTCCCGGTTTTGCATACTTACACACAGCTGCGAGAGAAAATCGCTCTTGGTGATCGTTTGGGAGAAAATTGCGTCGATCATTAGGCAACTCTCGGATCGGGTGTGGATATTTTTCAGAGAGAACAATCGCGCGAGCTTATACTCGCGACTTTGTAATCAGTTTCGCAAGAATAAAAGATTGTGCGCTGCACCATCACGACCGTTGCTCAAATTATAATTAACGAGGTACATTATTGTATTTCACATTGGCGCTGATGGGACTTACTGAGCTCAGAGTTTAAAAATACCGCGCTCAAATGGAAGGAATTTCAAGCTCGCGTTATCGGGTTTCACGCATAAAGTTCACGGCTGCAGATGATGGCACACAGGGAAGAAAAAACAGATTTTTTTTTCGTGAACGGGTATATAGCCTCGCTTGTGCATTATCGCGGGCTTCTCCGATAAGAAAGTGAGCGGATGGAAATTCAAGACAGTCACGGTTTTCGTAGACGGCAAAAACTTGAGAAGCTTCCGCTGCGTCGCGTAGCTATATGCTGATATGCGAAGATACCTCCTCGTCTTTTCGACCTTTTCGATGACTTTTGTTTTTTCCACTCGTATACGAGGCAATCATAGAATTTATCTTTCGCAGAATTAGACGCTTTGAAGCGAGTGCGACGTACGATTATGGCTCCAGAAATAAACTCTCAAAGAGCCGTCTTCTTTAAAAATAAATTTCGATCGTCGTATCGATATGCATAATAAATAAAGTCTCTTCTTTGCACACACGTGAGCGAAAATCAGCTGTTCACTCCGGGAATGCGATCAGGAGAAAAAATCGAAGAGGCTCCGCATTCATACGAGTTTAACCGGTTTTTTTTCGCCGCTCGGCTGAATGAACAGCGATGGCCCCTCCGATTATTGTGCAAGATTTGCTGTAGCGTACGCGTTGACACAACCGCGTGACATTTAAATTAGAACAGCTCTCGCGCGCGCTCGGTATATATCTGTTATAGAGCGAGATTCGGAGAGATAAGCCCTCGTCGCGTCGACGTCGCAGGTGGTTTTTTTCGTGAATTCGTATATTATGTTCGAGTTTTACGTGGGCTCGAAGAGTCGTCCACGTGACAACGCACAGTGTTCCCAAAAGCCGAAAAAGTGTTTTGTTCGTTGTGTAATAGGCAACCATAAAAACCCTGGTAGAAGAATTAGCTTAGGCGTTGGCTTGCTTAGTAAGAATAACCTTATTTCTTTCGTTAAAAATAACCCAATTTTTAACCAATTTTAAGCTTATAATGAGTTAATATGCGCGTCGAATGCGATCATAACCTATATAAAGTGCAGTGAAAGAGACAATAAATAAGAACTCCATAAATATTTATGGGAATAAGTCCAGTTTTGCTACTCGGGGGCTTTTTGCGGTCGCAGAACACGAATATAGCGACAACAACACTCCCCGAGGTATTTGGTGCCCAGGGTGGGCAGTATCGACGTCGTCTCCAAGAGTTTCACGGAAAATTAACGACTTTTTTGTCGAGACTCGTTGATTACGGGTTTTCGAGGTCACTGAACATGAATATAGCGACGGCGACGCTCCCTGAGGTACCTGGTGCCCAGGGTGGACAGTATCACGTCGTCTCGACAAAAAATGTCGTTAATTTTCCGTTAAACTCTAGGAGACGACGTTGATATTGCCCACCCTGGGCACCAGGTACCTCGGGGAGCGTTGCCGTCGCTATATTCGTGTTTATCTTCCTCGAAAACTCCCCGAGTAACAAGTTTCGACTAATTATGTTTCAAATTCTAACTAAACTCCAGGAGACGACATTAATACTGTCTACCCTGGGCAGCAGGTACTTCTGAGAGTATTGCCGTCACAATATTTGTGTTCAGCGACTCCAAACACCCCCTAGTAACAAAACTGTACTTTCTCTCATCAATATTTACCATGTTTTTTTGTTTTGCTGTATTATTATTTACATTTGAGGTTACGTATTTCTTCTTTAAAAACAATATGGGCAAAAATAACCTTATTCTTGCGTTAAAACGATGTAGCTGTTAGCCAATTATAACCCAATATTCTTGGCTTAGATAAGCTAATTCGACACTTATAAGCTTATTTGTGGGTTAATATTGGTTGCCATTTTTACCAGGGAAGTGTATTGCCGAAATATCTAACAGTATATATATGTGGGAAATTAACATGGAAAAGATTAACGAAAACGTTTTTACGAAAATCAGCGATTTTTCCCATTTTTAAACGGCTAGGATCAAAAGTTATAAGGGTTTTAAAAATGGGAAAAATCGCTGATTTTCGTAAAAACGTTTTCGTTAATCTTTTCCATGTTAATTTCCCACATATATATACTGTTAGATATTTCGGCAATACACTTCCCTGGTAAAAATGGCAACCAATATTAACCCACAAATAAGCTTATAAGTGTCGAATTAGCTTATCTAAGCCAAGAATATTGGGTTATAATTGGCTAACAGCTACATCGTTTTAACGCAAGAATAAGGTTATTTTTGCCCATATTGTTTTTAAAGAAGAAATACGTAACCTCAAATGTAAATAATAATACAGCAAAACAAAAAAACATGGTAAATATTGATGAGAGAAAGTACAGTTTTGTTACTAGGGGGTGTTTGGAGTCGCTGAACACAAATATTGTGACGGCAATACTCTCAGAAGTACCTGCTGCCCAGGGTAGACAGTATTAATGTCGTCTCCTGGAGTTTAGTTAGAATTTGAAACATAATTAGTCGAAACTTGTTACTCGGGGAGTTTTCGAGGAAGATAAACACGAATATAGCGACGGCAACGCTCCCCGAGGTACCTGGTGCCCAGGGTGGGCAATATCAACGTCGTCTCCTAGAGTTTAACGGAAAATTAACGACATTTTTTGTCGAGACGACGTGATACTGTCCACCCTGGGCACCAGGTACCTCAGGGAGCGTCGCCGTCGCTATATTCATGTTCAGTGACCTCGAAAACCCGTAATCAACGAGTCTCGACAAAAAAGTCGTTAATTTTCCGTGAAACTCTTGGAGACGACGTCGATACTGCCCACCCTGGGCACCAAATACCTCGGGGAGTGTTGTTGTCGCTATATTCGTGTTCTGCGACCGCAAAAAGCCCCCGAGTAGCAAAACTGGACTTATTCCCATAAATATTTATGGAGTTCTTATTTATTGTCTCTTTCACTGCACTTTATATAGGTTATGATCGCATTCGACGCGCATATTAACTCATTATAAGCTTAAAATTGGTTAAAAATTGGGTTATTTTTAACGAAAGAAATAAGGTTATTCTTACTAAGCAAGCCAACGCCTAAGCTAATTCTTCTACCAGGGTTTTTATGGTTGCCTATTACACAACGAACAAAACACTTTTTCGGCTTTTGGGAACACTGTGCGTTGTCACGTGGACGACTCTTCGAGCCCACGTAAAACTCGAACATAATATACGAATTCACGAAAAAAACCACCTGCGACGTCGACGCGACGAGGGCTTATCTCTCCGAATCTCGCTCTATAACAGATATATACCGAGCGCGCGCGAGAGCTGTTCTAATTTAAATGTCACGCGGTTGTGTCAACGCGTACGCTACAGCAAATCTTGCACAATAATCGGAGGGGCCATCGCTGTTCATTCAGCCGAGCGGCGAAAAAAAACCGGTTAAACTCGTATGAATGCGGAGCCTCTTCGATTTTTTCTCCTGATCGCATTCCCGGAGTGAACAGCTGATTTTCGCTCACGTGTGTGCAAAGAAGAGACTTTATTTATTATGCATATCGATACGACGATCGAAATTTATTTTTAAAGAAGACGGCTCTTTGAGAGTTTATTTCTGGAGCCATAATCGTACGTCGCACTCGCTTCAAAGCGTCTAATTCTGCGAAAGATAAATTCTATGATTGCCTCGTATACGAGTGGAAAAAACAAAAGTCATCGAAAAGGTCGAAAAGACGAGGAGGTATCTTCGCATATCAGCATATAGCTACGCGACGCAGCGGAAGCTTCTCAAGTTTTTGCCGTCTACGAAAACCGTGACTGTCTTGAATTTCCATCCGCTCACTTTCTTATCGGAGAAGCCCGCGATAATGCACAAGCGAGGCTATATACCCGTTCACGAAAAAAAAATCTGTTTTTTCTTCCCTGTGTGCCATCATCTGCAGCCGTGAACTTTATGCGTGAAACCCGATAACGCGAGCTTGAAATTCCTTCCATTTGAGCGCGGTATTTTTAAACTCTGAGCTCAGTAAGTCCCATCAGCGCCAATGTGAAATACAATAATGTACCTCGTTAATTATAATTTGAGCAACGGTCGTGATGGTGCAGCGCACAATCTTTTATTCTTGCGAAACTGATTACAAAGTCGCGAGTATAAGCTCGCGCGATTGTTCTCTCTGAAAAATATCCACACCCGATCCGAGAGTTGCCTAATGATCGACGCAATTTTCTCCCAAACGATCACCAAGAGCGATTTTCTCTCGCAGCTGTGTGTAAGTATGCAAAACCGGGAAAACGACCGCGTCATTGCGCCGCTGAGGCGAATTAGCCTAATTGGTGCGAGTTACACCCCGTGGAATGTACATAGATATACAGAGAGCCAAAAGTAGTATGGAAAAAGGCAGTTCCGCCGCGTCACGCGTCTTTTATTGACGACTCGCGGATTAAAGACATCACGACGATGTATAGCGAGGGGCGATCGATAGACGCCGTCGCGCGAGCGGATTAAAAGATGAGGCGACCCGGTGCTTTTGCTCTATTAATTATTCATCGCTATATACGTACACATCGATTGCTCGCTATACGTCGTGTACACTGAAAGATTAGCGCTTTTTTTCGCGTATGGGAATTTATATAAGCGAGATAGATTATATAAATACACACGGTGACTTTTATCTGGTATAAACATCACGCGGTTTATCGCTAATGCTGCGCTAACACATAGAGCGTATACCGTGACTCTTTCCATTTAGCGGTGATAGACATCGCAGAAATGCATCGTCGTATGCGATAAATTCTTTTTGCGTCCTAAAACGCGAGGTGGCCTTATTTTTTTCAAAATCGCGCGTTTACAAGAGCGTGTCTAATGCGCAGTAGCGTAGGTAATCGTATTAGAGCCTTTTTTAATTATATTTCGATCAAAGTGTCGCATAGCGACAAGTAGTACGCGCTTTTTGTCGCGATTGAACTTGAAACGTACTTCACGCCCCGACGCGCGCGTGATATCGATTTCAGAAAGCGAATCTACGTACATAGATACTCGCACCGATTTTCCGCTAATTATACCGCGTAATTTCGTATTTTGATTTATGCCGCACAATCGCGTTATAATTTATTCAGAGAGATAAGCAAAAACCGTCGCACACCGGCGCTTTTTCGATTTGGTTTCTTCCGCGCTTGATTTTATTTTTCCAGACAAAATTTTCATCGCTCGTTCATCACAGCTGCAGAAGTATTAAGAGTCATCTTTTTTTTTTCATTGCAGTAGTATGGAATGACAGACACTATTTACTTCTATATTGGTGTTCGGATTTTTCACGATACAGAAAAAAATGCTTATTCTTACTGTTGTTTTCTGAGCTAAACTATGATTTCCAACAAAAATATTAGTGAAAAGGCTGCTTATTTTTATAATATGTGAGTGTATAGTCCACAAATGCTAAAATTACGTTTTTCTTCTTCAGCCCGAAATGTGAAAGGACCGTTAAGTTAGCCGCAAGAAGTGTTAGGACCGTGAAGTTAGCCGCAAAGCTATATACAGATGAGAATTGCTTTCTCAAGAAAATATAATAATATATTACGATATTTTGAATTAAGAGGTTGCCAGTGCATACTCTGCGTTCCGGAGCTGTAACAGTACCTAGCTGGCCAGGGTAGCCGATGACAAGGTCTAAGTGGCGCGCTCCGTGGTTTTTTGTGTCTAGGTGTAAAAATCATTCGAGGAAGATGTCTAGAGGTACAGGGTGGCTGATAACGACATCTAGGCAGTTAGCCCCGTGGTTATTGGTGTCTGGGCGTAAAAATTATTCGAGGGCGGTGTCTAGATGTACAAGGTGGCTGACGACGAGGTCTAGGTGGTGCGCTCCGTGGTTTTTTGGTGTCTAGGTGTAGAAATAATTCGAGGGTGATGTATATTAGAACAATCAGTAATTTCATCTTAGTAATAAAAATATTACAAAAAATTTGTGGTCGAATGGTACTAAAGATGCTTATATTTTATTTTTACGACTTTGAATATGAAATACTCTAAACAATTTTAAAAAAAGGATTGAAATCTTTAAAAAAAATTAACTCTTAAAAAAGTAA
>JAZHPH010001207.1:0-12436 GCA_037356405.1 Nasonia oneida | reverse complement strand
TAATACTTGTCCTCTTCAGCTGTATGGCAACCAAATTTTCATCGAAGATTGCACAACTGTGAAAATTTGGCAGAGCTATGCGTGCTTCTGCTCCATATCTGCCTGTAAATTTATTTACTAATCGCACATCTACACGTTTCCGCTCTCGTTCAATACATTTTCCATAGACTGCATTAATTAACAATTTGTAGAAGAGTTTTTCAAACTCATTCTTTGCCTGCTTTCGCTTTTCTGTGTTAAATTCAACATATGGTTTGAGCCACGCCCTCTGCTCAAAACTCAAAATCCTATGCACCTTTTTTAATCGAAGTCCATTACCTGCTTAAGTGCTCGATAATGAATGACATACCTTTTCTTGTCATTCAAAGTCGTGAGAAGTTTCTTCTGCTTTGAACCAGGTGGTGCAAGATGTTCTGCGCAAAAAGGTAAATCCCTATGATCATCATGTATTTCTTCAGGATACTCCAAGTCAACTTCAGCAAAATAGCCTATATCAGAATCTGGCGGTGTATTGAAAAAACTTGGATTTGTCTCATAATCAATCCATTCAAATTTTCCAACTGGTAAAGGCTGTACCATTGTCCATCCATAAAGATTGTTGATATCAAAATATAAGAGAGTCTTTGTTTTCTGATCCTTATCGTATGAAGAACCCATATATGGATTGTTTGCCTTGGCACATCGATTACAACACTGACTTAATCCACCTCGAATGCCCGATTCGATAAACATTAGCATGTCAATATCTGTAAGAAGCTTCAATTCTACCTTTGTCATTTTTAAAGCTGCTGAAAAAGTTAGTCCAGGAGTCATATAAAAGTGAGAAGGTCATAAATCATAGGCTTTAAGAGATGTTTCTCGAAAACTCTCGAAAACGTCGGCCAATAGTAAAACATCGGTTTTCAGATAAAGATCTGAATATTCTCCCAACGTACTAATATTGAACTTATTCCAAACTTGGACAGCATGCTTATAGTCTTCTTCAGCAGTATGAGAATCTATTAGCTTATTATAAAAATCATTCTTTTCTGGCAATTTTGTAGTCGTCAACTTATCTAATCCATTTACAAAATCATATGGAAATACACCTTTTCGTCGAAGGAGATCTATCTTTTCATCTGTAAGTCCATCTGTTCGAAATTCCTTTACTGCTATCGGCACATTTTTCAGATATGATGCAAGCTTTTCCAATGATGAAGGTAGAAAACGCCAAGAATCTATGAATCTAAAACTTATGTTGCAGTCATCCACGTATTTTGTAAAAGAAATACATTTCTCCTTATTGTGAGGTATTAAATTTACTCGTCCTTTCATCAACGTAGAAGTAGCAATCTCTTTTAAAATAAAATGAGTGTCGTAATTGAGGTTATGAAAAACCACAGGAATGAATCTTGAATACTTATAATTCAAGTTACAAGAATTGTGAGCTGCACCTCTGAAACTGAAGAAGAAAATCTATCTTAGAATTACAAAATTTCGTTTACTTTATTTCGAATATAATCGAGAAGGCGACTTACCGCCCTGTGAGATGACAATGGTCTCGTACAGCAAGTTCTTCACCAGTAATTGGTTTCCGACATATATGACAAGTTGATGATCTCCGAAAAGATATTTCCTCTAAATCTGTAAGTCTCATTGGTTTTGGATTCTTGTAGAGTACGTCAATTTTTTCACCAATTGACTTTAATTCTTGAACAAACCATGCTGCAGCTGTCTCTTCTTCTTCATTTTTTCTTCTGTATGATCTATAGCCAGATAAGCTATCATCAAAACTGCATTTTATGAAGTATCCTACGAAGCATACAGCATGCTATGCTGTATGCTTCGTGCAGTTGGAAAGCATTCTCATTCTCAGTAGGCTTCAATAAACATTCAAAATCCGCATAAATAACAAAAGGAACCTTTTCACTCTTACTGTAATCTTCGAATTTGAGAATATTATTCTGACAATCAGGCAAATTTATTCGACAATCATTTAAATTTTTACAATCGCTTTCATGAATTTTCAATCTTCCCTCGGTAAAAAATATTTGTAAACACCTTTCACAATGGTAAGATTTTAAATGAGTTTTAGACACTTGAAAACTCAAAAGTTGAGACATACTTTTTATCCAAACGTAATAATATTTAGGTAAGTCACCTTCATCAGCACGATTATTTTCTTCTTGCTCATCTATATAAAAATCTTGAATGATGAGAAGGTTTACATGTTTTTCCTTCTTCTTTGTCGTAATATGACAAGGTGTTACTTCGAATTTGTGGCCATACTTTCTAAGCATGTATACATTTACTGAAATATTATTCAGTTTTTAAAATTTCGGAATACTTTTAAGTTTTACTGGGAATTCTATACCAGCAAAATTTAATTAATTTTCATGCAATCGATACTGATTAACTCTACTAGCATTTTTGTTACTTGGATATAATGATGAAAGAACAGCATACTTGAAACACTGATCGTCGTTATTATGAACGTTAACACAAGCTTTTTTATTTTCAATAAACTTTGGAAGAGGAATATAAGAACTTCCCTTAATTGGAGAATATTTTTTCATATTTATACATAAACTTATAATACTCTTCAGTGTCCAGCCTGAATCCTTTTCTTGAAATTCTTCTAATTGCGAAAGAATAGGCTCTTTAATATTGTCTATAAACCATTTCTCTAAATCTGTTGACATTTTATCTTGAAGCACAAAATAATATCTGATAGACAATTCGGTTTTCTAAGACAGAGAGGAACGAAGGATGCTCTCAATTGTCTATCAAATATCATATATAGAAACCTAGATAAAAGCAAACCGATTATAACTGCGTTCTTACATCTGGCTAAAGCCTTCGATACTGTAGATCACAGTATACTGCTGGACAAATTAGAAAGATACGGTGTAAGAGGAGAAGCATTAAAATTACTCAGCAGCTATCTATCTGATAGGAAACAATGTGTAAAGATAAGTAACTGCAAGAGTGAGTACAAGAAAATTATGATAGGGGTTCCACAAGGAACAATACTTGGCCCTCTATTTTTCATATTATACGTGAATGACCTACTGATAGATATGCAAAATGAAACAATATTATCTTACGCTGATGACACAGTTATCATCTCATGTGATAACTCGGGGACAACTGCGCAAGAAAAATTAAATGAATATCTTCGTAAGGTGGCAATATGGCTAAACCTAAATAAATTATCATTCAATGTAAATAAAACCGTATATATTGTATATATAGTCGTCCAGAACGGACGGGTGATAAGCAGCCGCGGACAGCCGATAGGCTCGGGCGTGGGTGTGATGAGCCCACACTGGCGAACGCATTCATCCAGAAACACTACGCAAGCACCACCACAACAACGAACACTCAACAATATTTCCTATTTTCACTTTCTCTTTCTACCTCACTATGTCTAGATTCTATCTCTTTTAGCACACATTACAAAAATCCTGCTGTCGTGGAGGATGCGGGAGCGATGACAACTGCCCCGAAACGGGATGTGTAGAATGATTCGCCACCTGGTCTTACACGGTAACGAAGCCAGCGAAGGCGCGCTGACTTGCAGGGGGGCGTTAGGATACGAGAATGATTCCGTAGTGTGTCCGATGATGAGTTGGCTCCGTCCTCATCAAAGTCGGAAAGCTCTCATACTTAGTTCTAGAGAGGTATGGGGGTTATCACCTCTAGAACGGTTGACTCACCTGCGATCGGAACAGGATCCAAAACGCGCGGGTTTAACTTACTATCATGGCTCAAAAAAAACAAATCAAACCAAAACCAATAGGAACTTAAAGGTGGGAACGTGGAATGTCGCAGTTTATACAGAGCAGGCGCATACCAGGAAATCTTAAAAGAAGCTGGCGAGCGCGAATTAGATTTAATAGCAATACAAGAAACTCGGTGGCAAGATAGCGGGATTTTAGCAAAAGATAACTTCACCTTTATATTCGGGGGCGCGAGCGGACACTCCTTAGGTACCGGATTTCTGGTTAGCAAAAGAATTATACACGCTGTTAAAAGTTTCAAATTCGTGAACGACAGACTCTCGCATATCATCATCGAAGGAGCGTGGTACAATTACGTGGTTATTAACGTACATTGTCCTACGGAGGACAAAGTGGAAGAGGTAAAGGATCTTTATTACGAAGCTTTAGAACAATTAACCGACCAATTCGCGTCTTACGACACCAAAATAGTAGTGGGGGATTTCAACGCTAAAATAGGGAAAGAGGAAATGTTTAGGCCCACTATAGGCAAGGAAGGTCTGCACGAAACCAGCAACGATAACGGTATTAGAGTCATAAATTTCGCGACGGCAAAAGATCTTATAGTAAAAACTACGTGCTTGAAGCACAAGGATATACACAAAGCAACGTGGACATCGCCGGACGGAACCACGCAAAATCAAATCGATCACTTCCTTATCGATAAGAGGCGCCACACAAATGTACTTGACGTAAGAACCTATAGGGGGGCAGATTGCGACTCGGATCATTTTCTAGTAGTGGCCAAATTAAGAGCCAAATTAGTAGCCGGGCAAAATAGTAAACGGGCGAACAAAGCTACGAAAAGCTACGAAATGGGGTAGAGCGAATTCAGTATCAAGTAGAAATAAGTAACCGGTTTCAGGTTCTCGAGGACACAGATGCACCAACGGAGGTAGATAACGACCCAAACAGTCTATGGGGGGCTATCGAAAGAACGGTAAAAGAAGTCGCGAACAAAGTGCTAGGTAAAAAGAAAAAGCCAAAGAGCAAACCATGGTTTGACGAAGAGTGCGAACTCTGGTTTGAAAGGCGCAAAAAGGCTAAAGTAGACAGCGTTCACAATGGAAACGATAGGACCGTAGAAGAGTACCACAAAATAAGAAAGCAGTGGGTGTGATTTACAGAAACAAAAAGCGCGAGCACCAAAAGAACGAGATTAGAAAAATAGAAACTAACAGTAAGGGAAATAACCCGAGCGAGATGTACAAAGGAATCAACGCTATTAGGAAGGGTTTCCAGAGTAGATCGCAATTAATGAAAGATGAGGGCGGGAATCTCGTTACAAGCGAAAATGAACTGCTAAAGCTGTGGAAAGGATATTTTGATAAGTTACTAAACGTACATGAAAACTGCGAGGAATCGGGAGATGAAATCCACACTGCTGAACTCCATATGGAAGAACCGACCTACAAAGAAGTAGAAGCCGCGATCAAAAAACTAAAAAAACAATAAGGCTGCGGGAAACGATTCTATACCAGCTGAACTACTTAAATATGGGGGCACCGGGCTTATATTCAGAATTTTTGAACTAGTATGTGCTATTTGGAAAAATGAAACGATACCGGAAAACTGGAAAGAATCCATCATCATACCGATTTTCAAAAAGGGAGATAAGACAGATTGCAATAACTACCGGGGAATCTCATTTTTAGCTACCTGCTACAAAGTTCTATCAAACGTAATACAGGCCAGACTCACGCCCTTCGCGGAAGATATAATAGGAGAGTATCAGTGTGGATTCCGGCGTAACAGGTCGACGAGCGATCAAATGTTTACTATAAGACAGTTGTTAGAGAAAAAATGGGAACATTGCGAAACAATACACCAACTATTTATAGACTTTAAAAAAGCGTACGACTCTATCAAACGAAGCAAAATGTATCAAATCCTTGTGCTCCTCGGACTACCAAAAAAACTCGTGAAATTAATTCAAATATGTCTGAACGGAAGCACGGGAAAGGTCCGAGTAGGCGGTAACGTATCCGAATCATTCATGATACGTGACGGTTTAAAACAAGGTGACGGTCTTTCTACGGTACTCTTTAACTTAACGCTAGAATATATTGTTAGGAAAATGCAGACTAGCGGGCTAGGTGCAACCCTTAACGGAAAAACACAAATTCTGGGATATGCGGATGACTTGGATATACTGGGGGATAACGGTGCAGCGGTAGCGATAAATGCGGCTGAGGACACGGGGCTAGAGGTGAGCGAATCGAAAACGAAATATATGATCATGGACAAACTGGGCATTTGCGAAGGTGAGGGTGATCTTAGAGTCGGAAATTATACTTTCGAAAAGGTTAGCGAATTCAGATATTTAGGCACAACCATAAATGATCGAAACGAAATTAAAGCCGAGATTAACAAGAGACTTCATTCGGGTAATGCCTGCTTCTACGCCGTGAATAGATTACTAAAATCAAAACTGCTGTCTAGAAATGTAAAAGTAAGGATATATAGGACTATAATAATGCCGGTAATTTTATACGGGTGTGAAACCTGGGCGCTAACTAAAGCGGAAGAAAACCGTTTTAGGGTGTTCGAAAATAAGGTTCTGCGGAAAATATACGGACCAAAGAAAGATGAAGAAACCGGGGAGTGGAGGAAACTGCACAATGACGAGCTATACAATTTATACTCGTCACCGAATATAAACAGAATAATTAAATCGCGTAGACTAAGATGGGCAGGGCACGTGGCAAGAATGGGAGACGATCGCACGGCAGCGCGTATAATGAAAGGAAAGCCAAGCACACCGCGACCTCTAGGTAGACCTAGGCGCAGGTGGGGGGACAACGTAAAAACGGACTTAACTGAAATCGGGAGGGAGGGTGCGCAATGGATGGTGTTGGCACAAAATAGAGATACGTGGAAGGCTTGCATAGATGAAGCAATGAACTTTCGAGTTCGAAATGACACTTAAAAAAAAAAAAAAGAAATTTATGGATAGTAAAACGCTAATGTTACTATATGATGCCTTCTTTCAAAGTATTACAAACTATGGCATCATTGCATGGGGCGGGGCTTATAACAATTACTTAAATTTAATTCAAGGGATACAAAAGAAAATACTTCGAATTATAAATAAAAACTGTTATATAGCAGAGAACCAACCTCTAAGTTTAAGGCAAATGTTTGAACTAGAGTGTATAGTATATCACTATAATGAATTAAGAGACAGATACATAAGAAGTACAAACAAGACACGAAACAAGAATCTACCATTGCCTAAAATTGATAAAACGGTAAGCAAGAAAAGCAGTTATTTTGTGGCTGTGAGTGTATTTAATACGCTACCGAATGATCTCAAAGAGCTAGCAATAAGTAAAATCTCTATGAAAAGAAAATTAAAGAGGTTTATAAAAAAGAATTAACTTTTGGATATTATATTTTTTTTTAATATTTTAATATTGTTAACTTGCTATGAAAAGGAAAAAGGGCATGATAGCGTTAAATGCGTTACCTTGGCTCTATATGGTAGTTTTAAGTATATTAGTATTAGTGATTAAGTATGCCATTCCTATGTACAGGCAACTGTGTTTGCCTCTATAGGATGCCTTTTAAAGGGCATATGTATATGGTATTAAATAAATAAATAAATATGCTTCCACTTCCTTACTGTCCTTTACTTGTAATACTAATTTTTGCAATCTGTTAGCAAAACTGAGTACCGTCTCGTCTGGATTTTGTAAACTTTCTGCTATTTTTCGATAAAGAGTTGCCATTTTATCGGTTGACGGATAAATTTGTCGCACAGCTTTGATAAAATCTTGAATATTATTAATTTGTACATTTAACATAGCCCTATATACATCGCCTTTTAGTTTCATTTTTAGTATCGGAATTAAATTCTGGTATTAGATTCGCTACATATTTTAGCGATAACTGCAACTGCTGTGGCGCTTGTTGTTGTTGTTGTTGTTGATTGGTTGGCCCGCCACCCACCATGGTGTTATCTAATATGCTGTCCAAATTGAAATTGAAGTCGAATTTGCTCTGTGAATTATTTAAATTGCCGATTAGGCTTGGTTGCTCGTTAAAACCTTCGATGTCTATCAACGATATGCCCTGCTTCAAACTATTATCAAATTTCCAATCTCCTACTTTTCTAATCGCTGTCAGCGGTGTTCCTGGTGTTACTGGCGCTACTCTTTTTACTTCTTTAGATATTTCACTTGATTCTTGTTTTTTAGGCGTAGTTGGTATGTTAATAGTTAAATGGGTTTTTTTAGTCTAGAAACCGTCTTTTTTATTGCCCCTGTTGCTAGCAATGTTTAATTGATATTTTTTAGATAACAAAACTTGTTGCTAACTATATTTAATTCATACTTTTTAGAAATGTCTCTCGATTGGTCCGAGGGGGCGTGTTTAAGGTACATTTTAAGCCCGGATAGAGTAAAGAAGACGGTCCGGATCTTTCAAAAAGCCGTGGCAAGTGACTAAAAACACTTATTTATATAGTAAAATGTTATGAATTTTGGTAAATGATTTTACAAGGTATACACATGTTTTTTTTCGATAAAAATGGTGTATATTTTATATATTTTCAATAGAATTTTTTTTTCAAATTACATCAAATCAAAAATTTTTTGGTAAGAAGTATATCTTTTTATTTTTTTGCAGGATTTAACCCAGGCTTGACCCCTTAAGGTTACAAGTTTTTCGTGCTTTTACGTGCTTTTTTGGAAAAGAGTAATCGCTCTTTAAGCAGATCAAAAGATAAGTCGCTTTTCAGCGAGCTTTAGGATTGATAAGATTGACCGCTATTTAGCAGATCTAGGGAAAAGTTCCTACTAAGCAAACTTGAGGAAAGGGTTACACACGCACAACACAAAGACTTGATTTACATGGCTTTAAACACTGTCGCTTTTCGTATTTACTTATTTTTCGAGTGCTTTCTTAATTGCTTTCATTGCATTTATATATGTTTTATGTTCTTATTAGAACCACTGTTATTATCACTTTTTTTTATTTGTATAATACCCTGATATTTTTTTATCTGCTTACAAACGTCTAGCGTTCGATTAGTACCGGAACCAATGTTAAGTCTTAGCTAGGCCCTGTAATTATCAGAATATATTGTACTTACTTTGTGGTTGTTCACGGGATGACTTCTGCTCCACTCCAGCTGCTGTGCTTGCTCAGGACAGTCCGCCAGTCGTGTGCGAAGGGAATCGGGATCCGTCAAACGTGTATAAGGAGGTTTAAATAATACACTCTCTTTGAGAATTGAGTTTTAGCGTATTTATTGAGTTTTACCGATGCTTACAAGACCGAGTAAGACTTAAGCTACTGCTAGCTCTGTCGACAGCCCGGAGCGTCGTAGCAGAGTGCAGGTCTGAATTCTCACTGACAAAAGTGGATTCAACGTATGCTCGTTGAATCCCCTGCTCTACTTAATATTCGGACGCAGCAATATTTGGCAATACATTTTTGTTCAAACACAATCATGCTTTTATTCGGTCGCAGCACTACGTCACAAGACGTAACACGCGCATAAATGTTTATCAAAGACATATCCGCTGATTAATATAATAATAAGCTGGTGAATAAACAATTTCGGAGCAGATGGCAACCAGTTAAGTGTCGTCAATGTATGTACAAAACTTGGCTTATAATTGTTTAAAATTAACCTGTTTACAATGGCCAAAAGAATAACGCTGATAAACATGGTCAAATCTAGCAGCAAAGATAAGCAACAAATAAAAGATAAACATTAAGTTGAAAATTGCTGAGATACATAAGTTGATTCTTGATCTACATAGATTTAATTAGACTTTGAACGAACCATCGTCACTAACTCTCGATGTACCTGGTGCCCCGGGTGGACAGTATTATCAATTTCGTTCCCAAGAGTTACATGGAAATTCGTAACTATTGATATGTAACATTGATATGCAATATATCAATTGATGGATATGCGAAAATTAATTCAACTTACTGTAAACTTTCCTTATTCTCTACTGAAAGAAAATTTCGATCGACTTTCTGTTTTTCTAATATCTTGGAAATACGAACAGATGTGGTCGCGTACTTCGTCGCACTCATGCGATTGCGGCGCCAACCTTAAAATCTAATTTTACCCTGGTGGAAATAATTGGGTGTGCGAAGTGTGGCAAAGTATGCTGAAATTTGTCAAAGTGTGCTAAAATGTGCCAAATTGTACCAAAGTGTGCCAGTGTTCAAATTCGGAAATCAGACGAAGCTGCGGCGCCCGCGACACTATTTACTTCTATATTGATATCTGAGATTTTACTTTTATGAAAAACGATACTTTCCGTAATTGTTTCTAAGTGATTTTTATATATCATATTCGTGTGCTAATCAGTGATTTTTAATAGAAGTTGTAAAAAAACTGACATTTATATAATATAAACAATCTTGTATATGCTTTGCTCAAATCATTATCTTTTTCTCCAGTGTGAAAGGACGGTGAAGTTAGCTGAGCATAAAAAATTATGGAGAATTGCTTTTCCACCTTTTTTACATATCCTCTCATTACTCATATAATAATATATTACGATATTTAGAATTAAGAAGTTGCCAGTATCTATAATATATTACGATATAAATATCGTAATATATTATTATATGAAGACTGTTAGGATATGTAAAAAAGGTGGAAAAGCAATTCTCTATCATTTTTGATGCGCAGCTAACTTCACCGTTCTTTCACACTGAAGAAAAGATAATGATTTGAGCAAATCATATACAAGATTGTTTATATTATATAAATGATAGCGTTTTTTTTTTGACAACTTCTATTAAAAATCACTGATTAGGACACGAATGGCAAAGGGGGCTTTCAGTGACAGAAACCATTTTATATATAGAGATATAACTTTCATAAAAACAAAGCATAAATTATTTGTAATGCTCATTCTATCATTTGCACGATATTATCATGCACCAAATAATATTATGAAATAGTGTATAAAAAAACAAAAATTATAGTTCTTTTCTTAATTGTGTATAATATATAATGCATATATTTTACGCATACATCGCTACTTGCATACACAACAATTAACAGTGCAATATATTATACCAAGGCAGCTTTATTGCAGTGACTTAATAGATTTTTAATTATTTTAATTTAGGAATATTACTTTTTATCAAGAAATATTTTTCAGCTCTGCTTGTACAAAATTGTATCTTAGAAATCTAGTAACTTTCCTATCTTGTTCGTGCTCCTGCCTCCTGGTCTCTAGTCTTCATGTGTTACATTTACATTGTCCGTATTACGTTTTAGCGTGCAAAAGCCCTAAAGTACAAAAAGCTTTTTTTTATAAGAGCGTGCGAGACATTAACACAGAGTACGCATCGAACCGAGGTCCGAGGGTCAATTTTATGCGAACACGAGGCAACCTCTTACGTTTTACGAGACAACCCAAGATTAATATCCATTATACACTGAGCGACTTTTGGAGCACCCCATACTCCTGAAGTGCATAGGGAACTCTGAACTGGTGTAGCACGGGCTACTCTTGCCGTCGGAGCATGGCATACTCCGATCGGAGTATGCCATGCTCCGAATCAGTGTCCCAGAAGCGCCATGAGTCGGTGTAACCCACGAACCTTACCTCAAGAACATCTGTGATACTGTTGAAGCGTTCGATAAGCATGTCGATTCTCGGGCGGCTGATGCACGTGGAGAAATTTGTTCTAAAATTCTTTAAAAAAAGGATTTCAAGAACCAGAAAAATTTGAAATTCGTAAAGTTTTTACTGAAGTAATTCAAGGAAACAAAACTGTTTTCGTACAGTCGCCAGTTTTTGCTTATTACTTGTCTTTAATTCACTCTTTACAACATTTTTTAGAGATTCCAAAATTAGCTCGAAAAATTATAGATAATGTAAAAAAATTGTCTCTAAGTGATATAATTTCAAATGTTATGCAAAGTAAATTCTGGAAAAAACATGTAAATAATATCAAAAATGAATACGTATTACCGCTTTTTCTATATTATGATGACATTGAAGTTGGAAATGCTCTGGGTAGTCACAGTGATAAAAATAAATTCGGAGTAGCATACGTTTCGATAGCTTGTTTGCCTGCAAACATTGCTTCACTATTAGAAAGTATTATTTTTTCAATGATTGTGCATAGTGAAGATATGAAGCAATGTACGAATGAGCTTATTTTTCGAAAGCTTATAAACGAATTAAACTTTTTGAGTCAAACGGGTATTACTGTAGTAGTTGATAATATTCCTACTGTTTTCAAATATTCAATTATAGTAATACAATAAAACATGTAATGCTAATGATCACTATCATCCTAAAAAATACGCGCAGTAGTGATGTACGCGCGCTTCCGCACTATCTTCCAAGTTTGCTCCGACAATCGGAGTACCCCATACTCCGATCACTCAGAGCATGCAGTGCTCGCGTTATACGAGTAGGGGAAGTTCCGTTTCGGGACACCGCATGCGCTGGACCCATGGCGCTTCGGGCGCTCCTACACAAGTGTATGAGACGCGCGGAAAGTCGCTCAGTGTAGTTACGGATTGGGTAATATAATAGGCAGAGAAGGAAGAAAAAAAACAGTGCGATACGTACAAACGTGCACGATTATACAGGGTGACCCAATTTAAACGGGCACCGGTAATATCTCGTCAGTGACAGCCTTAATCGAAAAAATGGTAGAGACCAAAGTTGTAGGATATC
>JAZHPH010001206.1:0-12484 GCA_037356405.1 Nasonia oneida | reverse complement strand
CAGAAGCCGCGTTTTTTGAGCGTAACTCTTGGGCACGCTGTCGAGTATAATTTCATTGGTGCCGATATCGCCTTTATTTCGTCGACGTCGCGTAATCGTGTTCAGCGTGATGTTCGGAATCTTTGAAAAACAGATATCGCCGCAGTACTTGTAAATAATTTTGACATTTTTCACGCTCATCTGTAAATTTATTCGAATGTAGAATCGTGTGCATCTCGGAATCGAGTCTCGAGAGATTGTCGCCGCACGTTTGAAACATGCATGATTGATGCATGCGCGAAAACATATCTTCGGGCACGATAATCATTTTTCTCGCACGATCCATCTTAGTCTTCCGCTGCTGCTGCTGCTGCTGCTGAGTTTGAATTGAATAACTTCGAGACAAGAGCCCCGATAATAGGTGCGAGTAGAAGCGGCAAAAAAGCACCACCGTGCTGTAGGAGAACTCGTTTCTTCTTCTGCCAATCGCTGACAGATTTCTTATTATTGCAAATAGTCAATTTTCTCAGCACGTTTTTGTGCTTTTTGAGTCGTCGTTTATGTGAGTCTTTGATTTTGATCACACCTTGCAAGATATTCAAAGCGCACTCGCATATGCAACGCACGAGTCTCTTGTCGGCTGTGCGTAAAAGAGCAGTACGTTGTTGGCCGTCCGTGTGACAAAGAGCGTTCAGTACAGCTACTCGTTTTCTGTTGAAATGCTTGGTGTCGAGCGTAGCCACGACGGGTATACGACAGCCAGCTTGTTTCTTCTTCGATGTTGTTGGCGCCATAGCTTCTCGCCTACTGTCTATGCCGAGAGCTCTGCACACCTATTTTGTATTTTCACTTTTTACCGAATTTCGGCACGTAGGCGTACTGAATATCGTCGCTTGGGAATATACACGTGCGAACCCTATACTCGTCCACGGACGCTTGAGTTAGATCGAGAAAAAGTAAGCCTCCTGCAGAAACCTCGGATCTTCCGGATAAATTTGTCGCGCGAGATGCCGAATCTGAGCTCTGTCGCGAGGATTTTTAAATATAACGAGATACTTTGAATTTAAACTCCCTGGTGAAAAATATTCTGCGTCACCAGAAAGACCGACAAATTCAAATGATGAGACGAACGCGAGAACAAATCCAGAACTATATCGTTCGATGATTCTCGCATCAAGTCGTCGAGAATCAGTAATTTTTTCTTTCCCGTATCCACGGAGTAATAGCTTCGCTGTGGAAGTCCCTCTCGAAACTCGATAGGTACAGCAGCACTCCCGCCAACTTTGAATTCACTGCGGTAAGTCTCTTGCCACTCGGTATAGTAGAGCAGAACCCTGTCGAAGCGAGCATCGCACATCTCCGGCAGATGCCCGAGAAATTTTTTCAGAAACCAACTTTTTCCAGCTCCTGTCGGTCCTGCTATGCACGCCGTAAAAGGATGCTTCCAACGCGTATCCATCTTTTCGACTAAAGCGCTCTCTTCCCGAAAAGCGCTTTTTATTAATATTATTCCTCCTCTACCGCGGGGGGCGGCGGCGGCGGCGGGCGCGGGCCGCGTATACGCGTGTACTCTCGCGGGCCTCGTATACGCGTATACTCACGCGGGCCGTATATACGCGTATACTCACGCGGGCCGCTTATAAGCGTATATTAGCGGCCACGAGTATCATCCGCGGACGAGCCGTCTATACGCGTGCATGTACGGCTCGCCTATAAGCGTGCGATGATGAGTGGGTAAAGGAGAGAGAGAAGGATGTTATAATTACAAGAAAAAGTTTAAAATACTTTTTTTTTATTATAAATATATTAAACATAACGCAGAACAATTTATATTACTTAAAAACTAATACAAAAACGAGATTCTTAAATTTACTTTTATTTATTCACAAACAACTTACATACTATACTTAACTTTTGTAACCGTACGGGAGCGATAACCCGGGAATAACATACCTACGCTTTTTTAGAACTATGCTACACGATTTGACCTCTTCTCGCGTGACGACAGTGTGATCTGGCAATCTTTTAATAGAATTAAACTTAAGATTAATGCATTCATTCTCTTCATCAGGCTTAAAATAATTTTCAATAATACTCTTAATGCTAGGATAATTTATTCTCAAAGAATTCGAGAAATTTAGCGAGATACCCTTGACTTTACATTTTTCGGATACCTCGCTAGTTCTCGAATTCACGGTTCTGTAGACGTAAAATTTCGGACCACCCTAGAGGAAGCTCGTAATATAAGTCCCTTCGTCGAGCTCGTTGGTCATATCGCCGAGCAACGAGCCCAACGGGGGTCTGTATTCTTGTGCGTTTTCGTTACATACAAATATACACGAATCAGTGTCGCAGTACAGCGTTCGCTTGCCGAGCTTCTCCAAATACGAAAATAGTTTCAAGCGGGCCAGAGTTGTCGTGTAGGCTGCTATAACTACGTTCGTATATGGAGTAGACTCCACAGCATCGTCGATGTACTGCCAGCTCGCGTACATCACCTCCTCGTTGACCAGCAGGAGACTCAAGACCGCTTTATCCTCGGCCGTTAGAAGTTTAAGGAGGTCTTCGCGCTCCTTGACGATCACCGTCTATTTTAAATTATCGCGCTGTCCGAACTTGCCCCAGAAAGAGTTCAGACAGAGCTTCGCAACAGTGCGCAGGCCAGGGTTTGTCGCGATTTTTTCCAACTCGAGCGATATCCCCTCATTCTCGCGATACTCGCGAATGTAACGCGCTTTCGATTCCGCGTCGACGCACCAAGCTGGAAACCCCGATGCTTCCTGCTTTAATCGCAAGAAAGTGTCGATGTAGTCAGCGAAAAGTCCTCCTTCACCTGTGAGCGGATCGTACTCGGTCATACTATACTGCCATATGACGAATATTTCAGTTATAGTATAGCCGAGTTCGATGGCTTTTCGCAGCTCATCCGCCACCCAGGTTCCGCTGAACTCTTGCTGACTCGCATCCGGGTGGCAACAATCGCTCTGCCGCATCTCTTCGCAGCATGTACGACACAGTGCGAAGAGAAGCTTGCCGTGCATTTTTATCGGCAAAAGAGGCTGATACAATTTTCTCGGCGGTAAAACCTTACATTTTACCAGCCCATCTATGGCCGAAAAATTGTTGAGATTGCCACCCGTCAGCTCATCAGATTCCTCGCCGACGTAAACCTTTGGATGACCGAGCGGAAATCTGCCTCGTTTACAAACGTAAGGATACAGCGAGCATATATCTGTATACAGAATACGCTCGCCTGGCTTAGCATCGTAAACTGCGACGAAATTTTCGGTCCGTCCGCCGAAGAACGCGTCACGAGGATTAAGCGTTATTTTGCTGATGCTCCGACACGTACTTGGCGATTTCGGGATTTTCACGCTTGACTCTGTCAAACTCGCACTCCCAAATTTCGCGCGTCTCGTAACCGAGCTGCTGGATCTGCGCGATTTTAGCGCGTGTACTCTCGAGCAACGCGTCGAAAGTACGACCCCAGGCATTCGGCTTGTTGCGATTGTTTTTGAAACATTCAGGGCAGCCATGCGTATAGCAGCTCTGGTATTCAAAAACAATGGGATTTTCTGCTGGATTGGTAGATGGTAAGAATCCGTCGACCAAAAATCCCTCGGGAAGCCGATATTCGCGCGCTCTGCCTGCATGCACGATTTCGCGACCGATCTCTCGTTCGCACTGCAGCAGCCACTCGACGGTTTTTTGGGAGTGCTTGTCGGCGCGTCGATACCCGCCCCTGGGGACTATTCCTATAGTCTGTGGCTTTAAGACATTTTTTCTATAGAGATGAGAGCACGCGGACGCGATTGTAGTAGCCACTACAAACGGGTCCGTGTCTCCGACCTCGAGAAAAATTTTTCTGAAAGCCACACACGCGCGACGCAGAATCGTCACATCCATGCGACAGTAGTCGACGATTTCCTTGCTGAAATCGAATACTGCGTTCGCTGCACGCATCTCGCTGTGCCACAGCAAGAACTGCTCGCACTCGCTCGATGACATAGTGTCGGGCGAATAATAGTGCGCATCCGGTATGGCGCCACGGTATTCGGCGTTAGCCGATGTGTTAAAAAGGTGCGGAAAACAGCCTTTTTTCGTAGTCTCACCTAAACCAAATGTAGCAGGCAACGCGGCCAACTTCATTTGAAAATAGCTCGATGAACTTTGTGCGTCCATACCGTATGCACAGTATTTTCTGACCATTCAGTATGATGCTTGGCGCGTACTTTATTTTACGTTCGACAAGCTGTCGTAAAACGAATTGCGCATCGTACCCTCGTGCATTGTGCGCGATGCATATTATATTTTCAAAGTCCGTTTTGTCGCGTACTACAAGCTGTAGCAGCTGACCAACGGGATCTTCGGTAAATACATGCTCGCGCACACCGCACGAGGGACACCATTCTGAAATGTCGTCAGAACTTATGCACTCCGTGCAGACTTGCTGTGCAACGCAGACATTCGGGACGTGCATCTTTATGCTTTCATCGCCTCGATACGATGCTTCTTGCATCGTTTCCAGATCGTAGAAAACATAAAGATATTTTTTCGTTGAAGCATCTTTTTTTTTCGGCTGTATAAAACAGTGCTGATTATAACCGTGTGTCGACTTGCAATGTCGACACCAATTTTTGCCGCACTCGTGCTTACCGCGGTGCCGGTTCACGCTTTTGCAGCAGGTAAGGCAAATCTGCAACACATCGCACAATCGCTTGTGCCTCGCTTTGTATGATCCCGCAACCGTATGGTTGCGAAAACATACATCGCCGAAAAAACTGCGATTGCACGATGCGCATTTTTGCAAAGCTTCGTTCTCGCTACAGGGTGGCGAGACGCAGCAGCGCGAACACAGCTGCCTACAGTTGTGATCCTCGATATTACTGTAGCCGCGATTGCAAAAAGTACAGAAAAATGTTGCCTTCGCAGCTCCAAAAATATTGACGATCACGTCGTAATGAAGCTCGGAGTAGAGCAAAAATATTACGTTTGTGCAGGCATCGCAGCGTCCGTCAAAAAATGGTGCTTCACCGCTGCTCATCGAGTCTTTCTCGTAAGCAACTAAAGCTGTATCACGAGCAGTAAAATAATGCTGGAATTGACGAAGCTCTCGTACACCGCAACCTTCGCGAGGTACGAGGACACCGGCATCCTGGCACAATTTTACAGCTCGTTCATGCTGTAGTTGCCTACGACCGTCGCGGATGACGTTCCACTCGGCTCGCATCGCCGGGGTATCGTTCGTCTGAAGCGCGATTTTCGCCTCGCCTACAACGAGCGCTCTCGGCAGACAGAGATTGTCACGATTGCCGATCTGAATGATGGACCGTTGAGAAACGCTGTCGACGGTCAAGTTTTTCCGTCGAGAGCCACCTGCACCTACAGGCATCTCTACGACAGTCAAACAAACGGTAAATGACTCGTCGACTCGAAAAATTGCGTTGCTCTGAACGAGTCCAGACACCACAGACCATAAATCATCGCCAGTCAGCGCGCTCGCGAGACGATACGAGAGTCCTGCTGACCCGTTTGCGAAATATTCGCTAAAGATTGAAACACCGACGCGATCACTCTCGCTTTTGATTAGAGTTAGCAAATACTCATAAATGTCGCGTATTGCTAACTCAACCCAGCTGAGCATGTTGATCCCACGCGGCGGTGTTTTAATCCGTAGCGTCAGACGGCGAGCGTCTGTACGGAATTTCCGTACGCGATGCACCGTATTCACGATAATTTCGAAGCGACGATAACGCTCATCGTCACGAGCTTCCTCCTCCTCCTCCTCCTCCTCCTGATCCAAATCAGAAGCTACAGCAGAACCACTTACAATACTATTGCTCGGCGACGGTGCCTCTTCGCTCGAGGTATCGCCGCCGTCACCGCCGCCGCCGCCTACCTGCGATATGCCGCTCGCAGTGCTGTCATTGATGATCGGGTGACCCGCATCGTAGAACCCGACCTCCTGCAGCATCGACAATTTAGGGCTCAGCGCTGTTGAAGAGTCCGATGATATTTCCGGCGATGATGGGCCCTCTTCCTCGCTGCTGGTGGTGCTGCTGCTGACATTATCGTCGTCGACTGCAAAAAAGCGAGCCTTCATTCTTCCGCACGACCGTTGTAGCATTGAATGATGTCGCTAAACAACTCGGCCATCTCGAACGCAGTCATAGAAAATAACTCGTCTGCTGATTTTTCAAGCAAGTTGTTTAACCAACGTACTTCCTGCGCACGACCGTTATTCACGATTCGTAACGCAGCAGCTTGAAAAATCATAGCCGCATCATTTTCTGGATCTGTATCCGGACAGGGCTCCATGCCTTCGTTCAGACGACGTCTGATAACTTAAAAAATTATTATTGTTAGTAATAATAATTTTTTAAGAAAAGTTAAACAAAATTATCTTACTTTCGTTAATACGACGGTCGAACGAGCTGTATTGGTCGAAGCGTGCATACGGATTCATCGCAACTTCCTCAGCGGTCTCATCCCGAGTCGCAAAGCCCTCGAAAACCTCGGCTCTCGTAGGACCAAACTCGGGAGCTGGCTCGTAGCGGAACGAGAGCAGAATCATCGCAGCCTCCATCGTTTGCTCGCTACCTCTCAGCGGTGCTGGAGCGCCCGCTCTGTAGACAGCCTGCTCGGAGACGCCAGCCCGATCATCGCGGTTATCGCTGTCCTCCATCTCGAAGTGGCTCGCTGTGGTGAAGGAGGTGACGATACAACAAACAGCGTTGCGTCGCTGTCGCTCTCCTCAGCGTCCTCCTGCAGGGTAATTCGGGATATGAAGAAAAAATTAAGTATTATTATTTTTTTTAAACTAATTGTAGGGAGCAGTGTAAACACTTACCATGTTCCTCGATTATATGCCGCAGGCAGTACACATCGCGTGCACCGCGCTCCACCAAAAAACTGCCGACGATTTTTATCACGATACTCGAATGTCGAAAGTATTTTTGATAAAACGCTGCGATCCAGCGGTACGCGCAATGCGTAAGCAAGCAGCACAGCTCGCGGCGCAGCCTCTCCTCGGACATGCGGTGAACGCGCACATACCACTCACGAGTACACTTCCTCTGCACAGATAAGTGACGACCCTTGAGCGCGTTGGCTACGCTCAGGATCGCATCGCGAACTTCGTACGTAGCACTATACATTTCTGCGACACGTGGTAAGCTACCTCTCCCAATGACACGCATTTCGAGAGAGACTGATGGCTGCGCTGGCTTACAGAGGAGTTTTATAGACGGCTCAGGGCTGATTGGAAAATATCATGCCCTTTTTAGGAGTAATTTCAACGAATAAGAAGTATCGCAATGCAGAGAAATCGCGAAAGAGGGGGATTTGTTTTAAAACAAAGTGTAGCTCATATTACAGCCATGGCTGAGAAATCAGGGTTGCAACCAGTGATCGGAAGAAATGAATCTGATACCGTAGTCGGTATTTGCGGTTTAGGTACGTAGCAGTCATAAGTCAGATAGCGAATGTCTCAGAGAACGGACCGTTGCCAGCGCTAGATCCTGTAACACGGATCGAACAGATTTTTATGTCTCTGCGGCTGACTCTTTTAATCTCTCTTACCGGAGACCTGTAATCTTTTGTACAAACAGTTTACACTAACTCTCAAGTGTCTACGGGAGATCCGATGATTCGTTCTCTGTGTTTAGTTTTGAAAACTAATCAGTTGGCGATAACAAAGCCCGACTTCATGATCACACGATACTTCCTGGAGCTGATTCGCGAGACATTGAGAACCTTTCTTTCGCTCTCACCCGTCTCCGATTTTTTCTGATAAGCCCACGACGCTGGAGCTCAAGTGTATACAAATAATTCAGTCCGAGTATAGCGTTACCAACGGTCTCGCATTCTTAGGAACGTCGTTAAAAGGCAAAGAGTGCGGTCCCCCTCTACGTACAGAAATTTTTCTCAATGGCTTACGTGTATGACACGGCTTGTACCGATCAGTCCGCTCTGAGTCCCTACAGAGAGCACACACGTGGCCACCATCATGGCAGAATTGAAAAAATTAGCAGCCCAACGCGATGCGCTTCTCGCAAGTATCGAAGCTAAGAAACGTGCAATGGAGAAGCTGAACGGCCAGCTCGAGCGCTACCAGCAGAGAATGCTGGACATGTCAGCGCTGTTGCAGCAAAAACAGCGAGAAGCCGAGCTAAAGGCTTCTCTGGCGGTACAGTTTGTGCCGATAAACGTGAGGTGCAGAGTGTGCATCACCAACAGTTCGGAGCACGACGTGTGGCAGCAGTGCTGGAGGTGCCTTCTCTTTCGCTGCTGGAAGTGCAACGGACAGCCCTGCCCGTGCATCCTGGATATGGATTCACCGAGATCGCCTTCGCCTCCACCATCATCAGCAGGCGACGACAACAACGTCCAAGGTACGCCACCGACAGCACGCCGCAACCGCAGCGTACCTTACGACTTTCATCGGATGCCTACTCCGCCGAAAGAGTTGGTGCCTGGTTTACTGCGAGGAGGGCCCACACGTCAACTGCGCCAACAACGCGCCACTCGCAAGTGTAGGTGTATCGCTTGTATATAATTTATAGTGCAAAAATTTAGAGTGTGTGTGTGTGTATGCGGC
Source organism: Nasonia oneida (assembly GCA_037356405.1). Taxonomy (NCBI): domain Eukaryota; kingdom Metazoa; phylum Arthropoda; class Insecta; order Hymenoptera; family Pteromalidae; genus Nasonia; species Nasonia oneida. Next base: position 3,906 of record JAZHPH010001206.1, on the reverse strand, counting down.
TGTGTAAGTATGTTTGTGTGCGTGTGCGCGCGCTCGTGTCAGTTTATTATTTCATTGTAAGCTGAGTCATTCGACTCTTACGCGTTTTTTAGTAAATAAATATTGTGCTAGAATTTCTCTTTTTAAGCGTGCAAAAATCCCCACTCCCATCAACGATCCCCAAAGCCGAAATTTAGAGTAAGCTTTGCGGCACCGAGTAGTAGAGTAATATATGCACGCGTTCATTTCGATGCGAATCATTCGTCAAGTGACCGGCAAAGCAGCAACTCGACCATGGGACAGGAGCAGAGCAAAGAGCAGAAAAAAGGTTCTACGTGGGAGGAGAGACAACCTCTCATGAGAAGCAAGGAGCCAAGAAAGCAGAACAATCAGTCGTCATTCTCAACCAACACTTTCTCGTATCCAGAGAAAAGTGGTTATAATAATCTGTCTAAAAAATCCTCCTCCTCCTACTCGTCACAGAATCAAAAATCCTTTTCCACAAACACCTTTTCGTGCCCCGAAAAAGACGGCTACAGCAAGCTGAAACGCTAATTGCAATAATATATATTTCAAAAACAATCGGCCCTTTTCAGGGCCACCATATAAATTATATACGTGGAACAATCTCTCTCTCTTTACAGCGCAGAAAGGATCAGAGCCGGCGCAAGGGCAATAAAAGCCAAACAGCAGGTATACGACAGGTAGACGGCGGCTTTGGCGGATGCGCGCGAGTATGGCGTAGGAGGGGAGAGAGAGAGAGAAGCGGGTCCGGTACAGCAGCGGCGGGAGCCACCGCGCCAGAGCTCAGGGGCTACTATAGTGTAGAAGGAGAGGGGGCTACGGGCTGGTATAGCGAGAGTCGCGCACGTGCGTTCGAGCTCGGGGCCGGTATGGAGTAGACAGCGAAAGAGAGAGAGAGAGAGAGAGAGAGCTACTATAGTGTAAAAGGAGAGGGGGCTACGGGCTGGTATAGCGAGAGTCGCGCACATGCGTTCGAGCCATGGAGGAAGAGAGATAATTTGTTAAAATAATATTTTATAGATTTACGTAAACAGAGTAGGTTACAAGCTATTTTACCCGTTATTTTAACAAACTGTTATAAATTTAATTTCTTTTTTGTAAATAAGATTAATTTAATATTGAAATGAACATTTACAAGCAAAGCAAATAAAAAAAAATCGAGCATTGGATTTGAACTCTAGTCAAAAAGTCGGCAGACGACGTCTTTATCCTCACGACCATAGAGATCTCTGCTAAATAAAAAGGGAAAGTTGCATATGATCATCGCCCCCATTCGGGGGTTTAGTAAAGGGCTTAAGTTTAATTGATTGGATATAGTAGTTTAAGTTTAAGTTTTTAACTGTTTATTGCATATAAAAAATTATCATACATTTAATAATAATAGGTTGAATTAAAAATTTATACATTAATCTTGCTCTCATATCAGCCGTCGATATTATTTTGCAATTCACTATAGTACCATAAGCCACCGATAGGAGCTCTGTTACTCGCTAGGTCTGGCGGTTCTGCCAAGCGGACTTGGCGATCTTCGTCGGAAAAAGGGAGCCATTTGGAAAGTAGGTAGTTTGGTCCCCTTCTCTCTTCCTCCATGGTTCGAGCTCGGGGCCGGTATGGAGTAGCAGCGAAAGAGGGAGAGAGAGAGAGAGAGAGAGAGTCGCGCTATGGGTCTGCTTGGGTAAAAGAGGGAGGGCTGGCATCGTATGCGTAATATAGCATTTGTTTAAAAATTATTTATAATTATTTATAAATAAACAAAAGCCACCCATCGATGACAGACTGTTTATGACAGTAGCGGTCGTAAATCATGTTTATTAACCTTATCAGCTACTGTTGATATGTTGATATAAACATGGGCTTCTGTTTACATAAACAACTGGCGCCAGCCACGGGACTGGTGACGTCACCTAGGCCACGCCCAGTCTCTCCATACCAGCCCATATACTACTAATGTCTGATAATTTAGCTTTTTTCCTCCCCGTATTAACACTTTTTAAAATTTTTTTCCCGGGTCGACCCCTTTTTTGCCTGATCTTTTTCTTCTGCTGCCTTGACTTTTACTCATTATAAAATTATATCTTTATTTAAAAAAGGTCCATAATAAAAAAAAATATATATTATAATATGTTTTAAGATTGTATTTAATCAATTATTTAGGAAACTAAAGGCTCTTATAAATCAAAAGAAAAGAGTGAAAAACGACGACTCAATAATGATTAATCGGTTTATTAGATTAAAAAAAATTAAGGTTGGGCTTACATGATATACGTTATTTTAAGCGCGATATTGTTGTCGCAATATGTAGTGTAACTATTGTCACCGTTTCATTTACAATTTACACAACTGTTCCGCGTATAGCAATACTCCTTTTACAAACTGCTAAATTTTATATCAAAATCTATAAGGTTTGTTTAAAATATCTTTACAAAATAATTTAAATAATAATCAGTTATTTTTACAACTACAAAGATAGGTTACTAGATCTAGACACAACTTCTGAGATATTATATTTCTGCAGGAGAATCACGCACATTTTTATTTTATAAAAATGGTATGGCACTCATAAACAAATACTCGTTATTAAAAAAAAATTTTTTTCAGTGTACAAATATTTAATACTAGCTGAGAGGTTTTCTAACGTAGTTTATACATAAAACGAGTATTTATGTTTTTGTTACTTACCTAGGCTAATTTATAGATAAACCACTATTTATTTATGTTATGGATGTTTAACAAATAATGTTTATTTTCGAATTGCTTTCTAAATCGCTGTTCATACTATAATTACTAGTCCACTATTAGTTTACAATTATTCCAAAAAAAGACGTTAAGTTTTGACTCGTCTAAAGTCGTCAGTTTACTGAGCCGTGAATCAATTGAATTAAAAACGGTAATAATTATACTAAAAATTATTAATACACAGAAAAATTCTGTAAGATTTTGATATGTGTGACCAGATTTAATATAATTAAATGAATACGGTAATAGAATATACATTGAATTATATATTTCCTTATATAGTCAAACTTTGACAGTAATGAATATCCTCTTTTAAAAAAATGATGGCCTTTGTTGTGAAGCATTTAATACGTGATTCTGATTGGTTGCTGGTTGGTTGCCTAGGCAACTAGATCAGAACCGCGTTTTAAATTCATAACCCTCAAAACAGTCATAACTCATAACCCTGGTAGAAATGTTTGAGGTATTTAAAATGAAATGTGGAAACCTTGATAACAGATAAAATATATGTAATATAACGTAGTATTACAACATGTGTATTGAAAAGTAACACCCTAACCCTATTTGAAGTAGTAATAAAGTGTGTGAATATTATTTAGTTTTTTTTTAATGTCAGTGAAAACTTCAATTAAAAGAATAAAGAGTTTGAAGTTATACTGTGTCTCTGTGCCCAAAGTCGCCCTAGGTAAGGTTTGAGAGGTGAATTTAAAGAAATGTTCAGTATCCGAGTCAGTAAGTTTAAGTCTATCATTATACAATGCTCTTTGAATTGTAAAAAGGCTACTAGGCAACTAAAATATGACACTGCCACTTCCTATGTTACCTAGAAATATGTAACCTAGATGATTCTGATTTAACTGATTTCGTTTATATTTTCACATCCAGGCTCATGCGAATTTTTTAATTGAGCAGATTTTACTTATAGCCAGTTACGCAGAAACTACTATCTCCAGCACATTGTATTTCTGGTTTCTAGCATATTTTTACATGTTGAATGTGATAAATGTTTTGGTTTTTTTGTCAAGGTATTAGGTAATTAGGATTTTGACTTTTAATAATTGTGAGAGATTTTGAGACTGATACCTGTTTTTCCATTTTTGCATTTATTCTCATTCAAAAACTAACAGGTCTAGAGAGCTCATATTTTGCATATAGATTTCTTTTGTG
>JAZHPH010001205.1:0-12491 GCA_037356405.1 Nasonia oneida | reverse complement strand
TTTTTTTTTTTTTATCCTATTAATTTGGCAGTTCTTAGATCGAGCTGTTTTTGAAAAGTAATGCCCAAGATAGTTGGTCAAATGACAACGTCTACTTGGCTCGGTTGGCTAAGGCGCGCGGCTTTCCTTGTGCAGGGCTAGGGTTCGAGTCACGGACACTCGAAATTTTTCGGATGATTTTTCGCATGCAAATCATTATTCTATATACTTTGTAATGGGGTGAGACTTGACGTGAGAGGAGAAAATCACAAAAGGAGACGCCAGGTCCGAGAATCGATCCGGCGCTCCCGAGATCTCTAGGCGCGCGTGCTACCGCTTGAGCCAACGCCGCCCAATTTCGTCACTCTCTATCCTGCCTCGATTACCGGCGTGACGAGGGACGTTGTTCCTCGTTACAACTTTCATTAAAAAAAACTCGAATACAAGCCTGCTAGTAATGATTTTCCAATTCTAACCTCGAATCGCTATTTACCACGTGCATCCTGTATCGTGTTATTTTACCAACTATCTTCGGAAGAAAATAGTTAAGAATACTCAATCTAAAAACTGCCAAGGAACTAGGATGAAAAGCGTTACACCTTGTAGAGGAACTAGGATGAAAAGCGTTACACCTTGTAGAGGAACTAGGATGAAAAGCGTTACACCTTGTAGAGGAACTAGGATGAAAAGCGTTACATCTCGAGCGACCGAAACTCTTGACTCTCGCTAATGTGCGAGTGGTCCAGTGCGCGTAGTCAGTCTCTTTGTCAAGGGCAGTCATCATTGTAATTTGAGTATTTTTTTTCGCAGAACCTCTTTCATCGAGGTCAGCGAGAAATATCGTTGAACTCGAAGTACATAGTTATTTTCAAGTATTCTCGCGATCGCTCGCAAATACAGCATCTGGCCCGACTGCTCCATCCCGAGGATCCGAAATTTTTGCAAAAAGCCTATAGCGATGCTGTCTCTCGGCCCTTTCACTATCTACTGCAGGACTTAGAGCAGGATACACAGGTAAATTGTCGGTATCGCACGTGTATCTTTTTATTCGATCGGCATCAGTATGTATATGCGCTGTCCAAACAGATTAAAAGCAACTCCATCACCGACAATGTGCCAGACGTTCGTGTGTGATGAATCGAGCAATATCGACGGTGGAAGCAGCAGCGCTATCCCATTAGATGAAAGTATCTGGATATATTAAAAGTGCTGTGCTGTCATCTTGACACGGTGCAACGCAAAACTCTGCTGCGTTAAGCCTGTCCCAAACTTTAGATAGGCCTGGTCGAGTGTGTATTGAATATTCTGCATGGGAACTTGCCACAGAGCTGACGTTATAAGAGCAAGTTTTGTAAACAGGCGCTATTATTGCGCAAAATCATAGCTCCAGGCCAGAGAATAGAGGGTCGCAAGAGACTTTTAATTAAAGCTCAAAACCTTGTAGCGGTAATAGTGGAACCTGTGTTATCAGTATGGAACACGCTAGGAAAATTGTTTTAGTACCTCAAGTGTGTATCGAGCGTGTGAGACAGCACCAGCAATAACAACAACAACGCCAATGTTTATTAATAACAGCAGCAACGTCAAAGACAACTATTACTGATGAGTGTGGGGCTAGTAGTGGTGATAGCCACAAACACCTAATCACAGTTCAGACGAGATGAACAGGATTTTTATCTCGAGTAAATCGGATGATAGGCAAAGTATGCCATGTATCAGCAGGTGTTACAAAGGTTTCTACATTACAGGAAAATTATCGAAGATGATAAAGCCGGTAATGAATTGTTGTTACCAACCGTCGTTAACTATCGCAACCACCACACTCGATTACTACAAATGGTGATAGTGAAGTAATATCTGATCTACATATTATCAAGAGTATACAACCAAGCCTTCATGGAAATCCACAAAATTTAATGAATAGCTTACGTCGGTCTAGTAGCTTTGCCTGGAATAAATTTGACACTGTAACGATAGAAGGCGTGCGTGCAAGATGTGTTAATATTGTAGACTTGGTAAACGAAGCTGTGTGAAGTAGATAAAGGCTTCCTTCTCGTGGTTTCGGTCAGTTTGTTTGCATGCTCAAGAATTTATAGGCTATCAGAAACTTCATATTGCTGTAGTAACGGCCAAAGAGTCTAACAGCAGTGGCAATAACAATTCGTTGCCAACTGCTTCTGACATTATTAGTGCTGACACAGCATCAACAACATAAACTAGTATCTAGCGCAAGTGGTAGTGACGAGGACTACGACGACGACGAGGAGGAGAAAAAATAGCAGATTCGAATAATTTGACATTTTTTAACTATCGCAAAGGTAATGAAAAGAAAAAACGAGGCGGCAGTAGTATTAGTACAGCAGCAGCAGCCAACACTACGATAGATACTTTAGTAAGATCTATAGCACCACCTTCTAAAAACAAGTAGTAGTACTAAAACAGCTCGAACTCAGACATATAAAATAACAGCACCACAAAGAGTAAACTCAGAGTCATCTAGCGTGCGGGACACGTTAATCAATCGAGGGCCTTTCATAAAACGGTGCGATATCATTTTCCTCATCGCTTATCTCAGGTACAAGTTATGGGGGGCTGATTTAGCCGACTTTCGTTTTCTAAAAACGTGTAATGATCAATACAGCTACTTATTGGTAATCATTGACGTGCTTACAAAGTACGCGTGGGTTGATCCACTTCGTAATGAAACAGCTAAAAGTGTAGCCAGCGGTATGGAGCAAATTCTACATCGAAACAACAACAGACGGCCTATATACTATCAAACGGACAAGGGCAAGGCATTCATTGGACGCGAAGTGCAGAATTTGCTAAAAAAGAAACATTATTTACCGCGCTGTGCGAAACTCCGACACAAGGGCAGCGGTTGCCGAGCGTTTTATCAGAACTTTGAAAGAACGAATATGGCGCTACTTTACATACCTTAGCACGATACTTTACATTGATGTGCTAGGCGGCATTGTATAGTCTTACAATTATTCGTGGGGTGAAGGGATACCCGGAAAAATTTAATTCTTGGGTTCTTGCTAAATGTCTTGTAAATCTACACACATCCGATAACAACAACAAAAAATGATGTTGATGGATAAATTTTACATGGTTTTGTCCAGTGATAGCAGTAGATATGTTAACCCTGAGAACATTGCCAATCGCTTTACCACACAACTCCCCCAAAATTTGCAATTAATGTGTCTGCCTCACCGAAATTCAAATACCTCTTACCTTTTAACACATAACAATGAAGGAGGAAAAAGAGAGAGTCATGTGTGTAACGAGAAAATCCACAAGTGCTACTTACACTAACAATAGGTTACGCAATAATGATGATGATGATTATCAAAAGACTTTTAGTCAAATAAAATGCGGCGATTCTGACGGCCTTCGTACTCTTCTAAGGAAGATAAATAACCTCGACGATGTGAAAGATTATCTTATATTTAAGATTCAGCGTAGTGTCTATATTCAAGTCAAATGCACTTGCACTGAGGATAAGTGCGCTGGCTGCACCAACTTATTCTCTCTATCTGAAAAGTTGTGTGAAAAAGTTGGCTTCTTGGCACTTTTGGCTTCAAAAGTGGTAAATTATTAAATTGTGATGGTGAAAGAGACAGCTACATTATCGGCAATAGACCGGCAAATCTTACAAATGGTTTACCGAGCGTGCTGGTGGTTTATAGCAGTAATTGTGAACCTTACGGTACAGTTGATGTTTGTTTACGATTGCTACGTGCTGTGGCTCTTCAATTACATAATTATACTTACGGTAGAACGCACATTTTGAACTATACCCCACCAATGTATTTGCTCTTGCTGTCCTCAACTTTTCAGTCAATCGAGATAGATATAAGAGGTGAGCATGGACATCCCGCCCATTTAACTACGGTTCGTTGACGGTAAGATTTCATTTAAAGCGCACAAATTAAAAATGTCTGACTACAGTATTTTTCTTTCCCGAAAAGTTAGCTGTGGTGACAGTGGTGGTGGTAGTGGTAGGGATAATTACGTTACAATTGGACGCAGGCGTTATCAGACTGGCGCGGGTGTTGGCAGTTATGTAAAAGGCTTATTACGCGGTGCATTACCTCTTGTGAGGCGTGGTCCTAAGTTTGTAGGTAATCAGATTATGGATAATGTGGTGAACGAAAACTGACCTATTAGAAAAGTAAAGTGGGGGTAATCTCGAACGCAAAGCTGAACACGTAATGAATTTAATGATTGCATCGGATGAACAGGACGGGGAGGAGGCGGGGAGTGGTAGGAAAAAGAAAGCTAAATATAAGAAGGCATAAATGACGAAAAAAGCGCAGTCAGACTCTAGTCGTGGAACTGGTAGGAGCGTGTCCACTACTCAGAAAAAGAAAAAGAGAAAGAAATCTACAACTAAAGTAGCATCGCCAGCAGTAGCTAAAGATATCTTTGTCAAATAAAAGGTTCTCTTTTTGAACGGTGTACCTACTCACTATACTAGCTAAAAAAAACATGGCTTTTCAACACACTGTTCAACACTCTTGTGACTTGTTAAAGTCGGAGTTATCACTCTCTGAATTGTCGCCAACACAGACGATAATTGAGAGTTCTCATTGGATCCAGTATAAGCCAATCTCGTCACTCACTGATCAAGCACCAATAGAATTTACAATCTCTGGCAACTGTGAATATCTAGATTAAGCGCATACAATGCTAAGTCTACGTGTGAATATAACACCAACGAAACCATTAGAGAAGAATCCGTCAGTACCAATCGTCGGCCCTGTGAATAATTTTATGCATTCACTGTTGAATCAGGTGGATGTATTTTTTAATCAAAAATCATTATCACCACCAAATAACGCCTACGCATATATATTGTACACTGAGACGTTACTAAATTACGTTCAGCGGCAAAAAACTCACACTTAAACAGTGTCTTGTGGTATGCTGACACTGCCGGTAAAATAGATAACACTGATGCCGGTATGCAGGTTTCTTTAGACGGCAAGCAATTATGATGGATAATAAAATTGATTTATTGGGCTACTTACATGTAGATGTGCTAAATATAGATAGACTACTACTTGGTGGTGTTGAGGTGAAAACCCGAATAAAACCACCTACTAATACATACTTCGTGTCAGTCGATACGTCGTTCTTAAGCTGTGCAGACAAACGGAGAAATGGACCTAGCTATCGGTTTTTAGATTTTCAAGGATAACAAGGGTCAAGTTGTACCGAAAGAAGTGGGCCTAGCAATATTAGATTTAGATGCTACAGTACATTGAATTATCTGGCTTACTTGTAATATGAGATTTCTAAAGAAATATATTTGGAGAGAAAATAATTGGCTGATAATGTATCATCATGGTCTGGATTGGTACGATAGGGATGTTTCGCTGAAAAAAATTTTACAAAACTATGCATGCTATTTGCAGAAAAATAAATAAAATTTATGCGCGAGAAGAGGAAAAGGCGAAACTGCTAAATACGATTACTACATGAGGAGTTGTCAATTTAGAAAAGGCGTACGAGTGTCAACCTTACTACAAATTGCCATACTGCACACGGTATCGCATACAGCATTTCATTAAACGCTGCGCACTCCAGTACACCTGCGTGCTCAACAACGCCTGCAAATTAAAATTCTAGCTAAATTCATGTGGTGTTGAAAACAATATAACTACAACAGTAGACTTCCCTTCTTTCCGCCATACTATCTTAACACGAATGAATTCTCCGAATACAAGTAAATCTAATGTTAATAGAAATATTGACATACGGAGTGATTTTTACGACCATAGAATGATAAAGTCCTTAAATTAAATGTAAAGAATACCTTATAATTTGAAATCAGGCATTATTTAAGAGATCTATAACTTAAAAGTAATAATTCGGTTTTTACGTTAATAGAATATGAGACGCTGTTGCAACGCCGGTACCCTAAGCGGGTCTTGGGCGTAGTCGTCCAGAGCGGACGGGTGGGTGCCTATCATCACTACACAGCGCGTCCTCAGGTTGCGGATAGAGGAACGGCCCCTGAGAAGGAGGTTAACTGCGAATAAATCAAATAAGCAGCCGCGGCAGCCGATAGGCCCGGGCGTGGGTATGATGAGCCCACACTGGCGAACGCATTCATCTAGAAACACTACGCAAGCACCACCACAACAACGAACACTCAACAATATTTCCTATTTTCACTTTCTCTTTCTACCTCACTATGTCTATATTCTATCTCTTTTAGCACACATTACAAAAATCCTGCTGTCGTGGAGGATGCGGGAGCGATGACAACTGCCCCGAAAGGGGGATGTGTAGAATGATTCGCCACCTGGTCTTACGCGGTAACGAAGCCAGCGAAGGCGCGCTGCTTTGCAGGGGGGCGTTAGGATACGAGAATGATTCCGTAGTGTGTCCGACGATGAGTTGGCTCCGTCCTCATCAAAGTCGGAAAGCTCTCATACTTAGTTCTAGAGAGGTATGGGGGTTATCACCTCTAGAACGGTTGACTCACCTGCGATCGGAACAGGATCCAAAACGCGCGGGTTTAACTTACTATCATGGCTCAAAAAAAAGAAAACCAAACCAAAACCAATAGGGATTTAAAGGTGGGAACGTGGAATGTGCGCAGTTTATACAGAGCAGGTGCGTACCAGGAAATCTTAAAAGAAGCTGGCGAGCGCGAATTAGATTTAGTAGCAATACAAGAAACTCGGTGGCAAGATAGCGAGATTTTAGCAAAAGATAACTTCACCTTTATATTCGGGGGCGCGAGCGGACACTCCTTAGGTACCGGATTTCTGGTTAGCAAAAGAATTATACACGCTGTTAAAAGTTTCAAATTCGTGAACGACAGACTCTCGTATATCATCATCGAAGGAGCGTGGTACAATTACGTGGTTATTAACGTACATTGTCCTACGGAGGACAAAGAGGAAGAGGTAAAGGATCTTTATTACGAAGCTTTAGAGCAATTAATCGACCAATTCGCGTCTTACGACACCAAAATAGTAGTGGGGGATTTCAACGCTATAATAGGGAAAGAGGAAATGTTTAGGCCCACTATAGGCAAGGAAAGTCTGCACGAAACCAGCAACGATAACGGTATTAGAGTCATAAATTTCGCGGCGGCAAAAGATCTTATAGTAAAAACTACGTGCTTAAAGCACAAGGATATACACAAAGCAACGTGGACATCGCCGGACGGAGCCACGCAAAATCAAATCGATCACTTCCTTATCGATAAGAGACGCCACACAAATGTACTTGACGTAAGAACCTATAGGGGGGCGGATTGCGACTCGGATCATTTTCTAGTAGTGGCCAAATTAAGTGCCAAATTAGTAGCCGAGCAAAATAGTAAACGGGCGAACAAAGTAGAAACCTTCGACATTGAAAAGCTACGAAACGGGGTGTTATAACCCACCCGCAGGCTCTCTCGCACAAGCCCCTGGATGCCGGCAACCCGCTCGACAGCGCCGCAGCGCCGCGGCGCGCCCACAGCACCGCTAGGACCGCGCGCGGCCGTTAGGCGGCTGCCGTACTCTCCAAAGAGGAGCAGCGCCTTGGAGGGCATATAAGCGGGCCGGTTTCCAGGCCGAGGCAATCCCCCACCCCGCATCAGACCGCGTCTGAGTGGCAGCAACGGAGCCCAGGCTACTTGCACAGTACACTCTAGCGCAATAAATCTGATTTTTGTTCTCAAAAGAAAATACTTCGTGTATTTATTTTCTCCCTTCCCTAATCAGCACTTCTCAGCGCTAACTCGGCGCATGTCGATGCCGACCTTTCGAGCTCTTCAGGAGCTGAGGGCCGAATGCAACCTGCTGCACCTGCTGCTTGCCGAGACCAACCGAGCGCTCGTTTTAAAGCGCTGCCAGCATCGGAAGACTCCCATTGCCGACGCCGCCACCCAGACCGAACCAGCACCAGATTGACAGCACAGCAGTACTCAAACGGATTTGCCGTTGCTCGCCACTCCAACGCCTCAACCGAGGCCAAACACCCCAGAGTCATCGTCCCCCGTAATAACTCAAGAAAAAGACTCCCCACTTTCCCCTTTGCAAATTGGATGGTGCAACCTACACCGGGTTGGGCAGCCCTCCCTCGTCCAGACTCAATCCAAGAGTCGACCTAGAGAGGTCCAAGTAGTGTCCGCTCTCTAGGCAACGAAGAAGCCAAGGACTGCAAGCCTCAGCAGGCCCTTTCTGCCTGCCTGCCATCTCACCGCCTGCTTTACAGCAGGCCTCTTTGTCACTCCGCTCTTCAAGGAGCGAACTCCGCTGACACCAGCGGGCTAAGTGGCGCAACGAGCGCACGCGCCTCCTTCTCTTCCCCCGACCTTTCTAGACCACCCCGACTAGCCCGCTTACATCAGGGGTAGAGCGAATTCAGTATCAAGTAGAAATGAGTAACCGGTTTCAGGTTCTCGAGGACACAGATGCACCGACGGAGGTAGATGACGACCTAAACAGTCTATGGGGGGCTATCGAAAGAACGGTAAAAGAGGCCGCGAACAAAGTGCTAGGTAAAAAGAAAAAGCCAAAGAGCAAACCATGGTTTGACGAAGAGTGCGAACTCTGGTTTGAAAGGCGCAAAAAGGCTAAAGTAGACAGCGTTCACAATGGAAACGATAGGACCGTAGAAGAGTACCACGAAATAAGAAAGCAAGTGGGTGTGATTTACAGAAACAAAAAGCGCGAGTATCAAAAGAGCGAGATTGGAAAAATAGAAACTAACAGTAAGGAAAATAACCCGCGCGAGATGAACAAAGGAATCAACGCTATTAGGAAGGGTTTCCAGAGGAGATCGCAATTAATGAAAGATGAGGGCGGGAATCTCGTTACAAGCGAAAATGAACTGCTAAAGCTGTGGAAAGGATATTTTGATAAGTTACTAAACGTACATGAAAACTGCGAGGAAACGGGAGATGAAATCCACACTGCTGAACTCCATATGGAAGAACCGACCTACAAAGAAGTAGAAGCCGCGATCAAAAAACTAAAAAACAATAAGGCCGCGGGAAACGATTCTATACCAGCTGAACTACTTAAATATGGGAGCACCGCGCTTACATTCAGAATTTTTGAACTAGTATGTGCTATTTGGAAAAATGAAACGATACCGGAAAACTGGAAAGAATCCATCATCATACCGATTTTCAAAAAGGGAGATAAGACAGATTGCAATAACTACCGGGGAATTTCACTTTTAGCTACCTGCTACAAAGTTCTATCAAACGTAATACAGGCCAGACTCACGCCCTTCGCGGAAGATATAATAGGAGAGTATCAGTGTGGATTCCGGCGTAACAGGTCGACGAGCGATCAAATGTTTACTATAAGACAGTTGTTAGAGAAAAAATGGGAACATTGCGAAACAATACACCAACTATTTATAGACTTTAAAAAAGCGTACGACTCTATCAAACGAAGCAAAATGTATCAATTCCTTGTGCTCCTCGGAGTACCAAAAAAAAAACTCGTGAAATTAATTCAAATATGTCTGAACGGAAGCACGGGAAAGGTCCGAATAGGCGGTAACGTATCCGAATCATTCATGATACGCGACGGTTTGAAACAAGGTGACGGTCTTTCTACGGTACTCTTTAACTTAACGCTAGAGTATGTTGTTAGAAAAATGCACACTAGCGGGCTAGGTGCAACCCTTAACGGAAAAACACAAATTCTGGGATATGCGGATGACTTGAACATACTGGGGGATAACGGTGCAGCGGTAGCGAGAAATGCGGAAATTCTCATAAATGCGGCTGAGGACACGGGGCTAGAGGTGAGCGAATCGAAAACGAAATATATGATCATGGACAAACTGGGCATTTGCGAAGGTGAGGGTGTTCTTAGAGTCGGAAATTATACTTTCGAAAAGGTTAGCGAATTCAGATATTTAGGCACAACCATAAATGATCGAAACGAAATTAAAGCCGAGATTAACAAGAGACTTCATTCGGGTAATGCCTGCTTCTACGCCGTGAATAGATTACTAAAATCAAAACTGCTGTCTAGAAATGTAAAAGTAAGGATATATAGGACTATAATAATGCCGGTAATTTTGTACGGGTGCGAAACTTGGGCGATAACTAAAGCGGAACAAAACCGTTTTAGGGTGTTCGAAAATAAGGTTCTGCGGAAAATATACGGGCCAAAGAAAGATGAAGAAACCGGGGAGTGGAGGAAACTGCACAATGACGAGCTACACAATTTATACTCGTCACCGAATATAAACAGAATAATTAAATCGCGTAGACTAAGATGGGCAGGGCACGTAACAAGAATGGGAGACGATCGCACGGCAGCACGTATAATGAAAGGAAAGCCAAGCACACGCGACCTCTAGGTAGACCTAGGCGCAGGTGGGGGGACAACGTAAAAACGGACTTAACTGAAATCGGGAGGGAGGGTGCGCAATGGATGGGGTTGGCACAAAATAGAGATATGTGGAAGGCTTGCGTAGATGGGGCGATGAACTTTCGAGTTCGAAATGCCACTTAAAAAAAAAAAAAAAAAAAAATATGAGACGAGAAGATAAGACTTATTTTTAAGGCTTTATTTCTCAGTTTTTGGTCTTTTATTAAAACCTTATTCTTTGATAACTGTTAATCAGATGCATCAACCTTACCCACTGAAATTAAATACTTGAAATTTCTTTAACTGATTTCACTGGCTATTTGACACTTCATCAGAGAACATTTCATGAGACGAAATATCGCTAAAAACATTTTACTAGAATGATATTGCAGTGTGACATTTCACTAGGAATGTCGTTTTACTAAGAGACATTCATTTCATCAGAACAACATTTCATCAGTAAGACAATTTGCCTGAAATAATATTTTGTTTTTTTTTGTCTTGTCATTATAATTGTCATTATAAAATGCTGTTTGTTCTAGTACCAAGTTGTATACCTGACCTAGTCACAAAAATCCCAAAATCGACAACTCGGGGTGGCAGAGAAATGGCAACTCGGGTTTAACATGGCTTTATATTTATCTCTCAATTTTCACGGTAAAATGTTGCACCTGGCAATATCACACTGGAAAAATATTGCTCTGGTGGAATGTCGCACTATTGAGATGTCATCCTGGCGAAATGACGCTGGTGAATTGTACAGATACGCCCTGACAAAATCAGCTTTTTTAATAATCATTTTAAATGCTGCATTAAGTGATTACTTACATTTAAATGTTTTACATTTTTTCCACGCTGAATAACAGTTCCTGAAGATTCATGTCCAATTATCATAGGACGATCTACTACAAAATCACCAATTCTTCCATGAACTAAGTAATGAACATCTGATCCACATATGCCAACGCTTGCCATTTTCAGAAGGACTTCTGTAACAAATATAATTTTAACTTTTTAATCATTAAATAAGCTGTAGCTGTAAGGTAAGACAGGACGGTGTGCTTAAATCACCAGTACTTAATATTTCCTGAAAAGATCATTACGCAAGTCCCCCAACAATAAATTCTCACATTTCACTGTACTTGATTTATAACTTTATCTATTACTTCACTTTCTCTTTGTTTTAACTTAACCAAACCAGGATGATTTATCCAAGACCGTCTTTACGGGGGTCAGAGTAGCCTGCATTTGTATAGCACTTACATTTGTAAGTACCAGTTTTGACGAACTCCAGATTATTCAGGCGACTTTGAGCCTCTCTCTCTCCCCCTCCCTCTCTTTCTATCTCTCTTAAATGGTATCTTGAGTACTTGTTGCACAATATACTATTTTCTATACATCCTGTATGATTTTTTTAACCTATACACATAGACACAAAAAACCACGGTGCGAACTACCTAGACCTTGTCATTGCCCACTCTGTACATTTAGACGCCAACATCATATAATTCATATGCCTAGACAAAAAAAAAACTACGAAGCGCACCACCTAGACCTCGTCACACAGTACACCTAGACACCATCCTCGAATGGTTTCTCTCGTCATCGGTCACCCTGAACTCCTAGACGCCGTCTTTAAATATTTTTTACACCTAGACACAAGAAACGATGAAGCGCATCACCTTGACATCGTCATTGGCCCCTTCGTACACCTAGAAGCCGTCCTCGAATATATTTTACACCTAGAAACAACAAGCTACGGAGCGCACCACTTAGACCTAGTCGGTGGCCACCCTCTAGACGCCGTCCTCAAATATTTTTTACACTTAGACAATATAAACTACGACGCGTGAAAAAAATGAAATCACTTCTGTAGTTTGTATACGTGAAATGGTATTTTTGCCATGTGCCTCTAAATTCACGGTCTTAACACTAACCGTGTGTGGCTATCTTTATGGTCTTAACCCATTACGGCCTAGCAGGACGTTTTTCGGTTGCACTTTAGAACCACTGTATTTTTAGTATAATCGGGGTCTCAGAAATATCGGAGTAGTCATTTTCGACGTAAAATTTGATGATCTTTCAGAATCTGACCTTCGATTTTGCAAAAGATGAGTGGTTTAAAAGTTATAAACAAATTTATAAAAAAAAAACATGGTTTGA
>JAZHPH010001204.1:0-12504 GCA_037356405.1 Nasonia oneida | reverse complement strand
TATCCTGCTGATTGTTTAACAGTATATTGCAATAAACAACTAACTTGTACCGCTGCTCATAGTACATGAGGATAAACTTTACTACACAAAGTAAGAAGTGGTCGTGGCACAGTGGTAAAGTGACAGCCTACGAATCGGAAGGTCTCCGGTTCAAGTCCTGCCGCTGGTTTTTTTTTTCTTTTTTTTTTTTTGTTCACCTCGTACAGGGACATGCGCTATAGCTTAATTACGGTCTAATTTGCATATTCCATTGATTTTACAGCTATAGAAGAGCGTAATAGAGGCGCAAAAACTGGCCGAGCAAAATGCCGGCACATTGGCGGCACCCGTGCTGCACTCGGTCAAAAGCCGGGGCACCTGGCAATCTCGCGTGCGGCATGAATGTCGTCGTGTTGCCGTCATTGTGCCGAGCCTTGCGGTTTGGGGGGCCTTGCGATTTGGGGGGGGGGGGGGGGGGGGGGGGGGGGTGGTCATTGAAAAATGTGAAATAACTCTTTATCAATTAATTAATACAACATGTTGTGCTAATTTTAATGCTATTAAAGAAATCACAAGTATTAATGATGAAATAATATCAGTGGAAAGTAGTCAAATTTATAGGCAATTTTTATACAAATACGAAAAAAAATGTATATAATAGCGACACCAAACATGTTTTTTTATTAATTATTGAATCACTAACGCTTTTAAATGTATAGTATGTTATAAATAAATATTTTGTACAAAGGTATTTACAATTAAGAAAAATAGTTTTGTAAAATAAATCTGTATATAAAGTATAGAACGAAATCGTTATCTTATTATTATACTATCACAGTTAGATTTTATAACGATCTAATATTCATTACAATAATTATTAAGATAATTATAATTTTTAATGATGAAAAAATAGAAAATAAATATTATTAATATTTGAATTCATGTTATTTTGCAAAATCGCGTATTTTGACACGTTTTTTCACGTGTAACATTGCAAAATTTTTACATGCATAATTTTGCATATTCACGTGTTATATTACATGTCTTTTTACGTGTTTTATCACATGTTTTTTTACGTATTTTATTATATAAATTAAATTATATATCAAATCGGTTTGAAATAATCATATGATTTAGCATATGATTATATTTGCAATTTGATATTTGATAGAATATATGTTTATACATATAATAAAACTTGTGATGAGACATGTGATTAGATATGTGATTTACCAAATGTATATTGTCAGTAGGGGTATAGTCATTTTAACATCTTTTGTAATTTTAAACGAGCGATAGTCTCACAATATATATACTTCTATAAATATATTATTAGCTGTACCTTTTATTCTTTTTGATAGATTGGACTACTCGTTAAACATAAGTAATAATTTATACTTTCCCAAAGAATTAATCAAAGCATTTATTATTACGAGCGCCTGTTTTTGTTCTTTTGACTTTAGAGTGTAGTGCTGTCATATCATGCCAGGTTACGCCATACTATATCGTACCATACCATCAAAATGTACTTAAAATTTGTAAAAAAATCGAGAAAAATATTTTTAATCCTCTACACATAATATAAATGACATTAGTATAGCACAATAAGCACAGTTTGGCATGATTTTGCATAATTCGACATAGATCAGCATGATTTAGCACAGCTGATTGTTTCTATCAGCGCGAACATTAAAAAAAAATGAGAACTGTCATCTACTCATAGTCAAAATTTAAGAAACTAGAGCTTTAACAGCGCGCTTCGCGCGCCCTAACTTAAAAGACTTCCTGACTTAGACGCATGTGCACTACATAAGCCAATCACAAAACGTCTATCTAGGCTTCACAACATCCGGTCATGACTTTTTTATATAGGGAAACTACCTTCTCTCTTACAGTATACTACTAATACATTTTGCATCATCTTAGTTACCATGTTCATGACGCATAGCTGAGTGTAATAATGTCTATTGTAGCATTAAATTAACAAGAACTGAAAATTTGAAATTTTTTAAAATCTCATGTTGAAGGTTTCATAAAAATTAAAAAATTTAGCAATACAGTGTACAGCTATTTTCCAATGGTAGCACCAATAAGGCATGTCAATTTTCATTTGAAGCTAATTTCTTGTGTTTATCGATCTACTAATGATTTTGACTTCCAAACATACATAAGATTTTGGCGTGAGATCTTATACGAGATCTTATCGCAAAGAAAACCTCAAAAATTAAAAATCAAATAAATATCGAATGTACTAGACTAGTATTTATACAAGTATAGAAAAAAATGCATAAGACTTATACTTGGAATTATATAAGCTTCTTGTTATGAGTATAAAACTATACCTAACACAGTTCAGCATACAGTACAATTCCCATTCCTAAAAGGTACTTCTTAATGTATCCAAATGTATGCTTCATACATCTTAATATATCTATAATATGTGTCTAAATATAGCTTAGCGTATCGTATATAATATATAAGCATGTCATAATTTTTACTTGCTATAAGGTAGTTGCTATTTGGTAGTCTTCTTAAGTCATTCATCACTCTTAACTGTTTGTTGGGTATGAAAATAGCTACTTTGTTGGTTGAGCTTCTGAAAAGCATGTGGTGCTCAATTTTGCACGAATATAGAGTAGAATAGAATAGAACAGAATGCTATTTATTTTCAGGAAAAAAAAATGTATAAACCAATAGCCCAATATAACCCATAAATATGACAAAATATGATGTAGTTCTAAATATGTTGGCACCACTTTATTTTCATCATCATTAATTATCAAAAAATAGAGGTAAAAGCCAAAAAAAAGTGTTTACCCTGTTGTATTTGAAAAATTTCTCATCATATACTTTTTCTATATTAAACATAAGCGTCAATTAATTTCAGTAATAATTTTGAATAGATTTCATATTCTTCATCCTGAAATTCTGATGGATCATGACGAGCATGTTCATATAAATCACAAAATTCATGAATCATGTGTTGTCCATTTTCAGTTAAATTATCTGATAATGCATTAATTAAGTATCCTCGTATATTTTCTTTTGGGTGTCGTTTAAAAAAGTTATTCTGATGATTAATTTGTAATTCTAAAAATAATATTCAATATTTTTTAATATTAAAATCCACACAATATCTGATAAAAATGTAAATTATTTATTACCACCTAATTTTTTAAAATCATTTACAGCTTTTAATCTGTAAAAATGGGAAGGAATTGGACCTTCATTCATTAATTTATGTATACTCTCATCAAGATATGGCTCATACTGTATCCTTGGAATAACATGAATCCTTCGATCTATTTCCTTTCTAAGAGACTGAAATAAAGATCAAATTTATAAATAAAAACAGATGCAAATAATATGCTACAACATAACTAAAATGCTAGAAATTTACATTATAAATATAGAAGTATACAAAAAAAATTGATATGATAAGATCATAATTTTAGCCTTGTGTAAATATTTGCCTATACAAGCAAAGCAATTGTGAAAGTATTAAAGTTTGAAATTACATTCTCTTACATTTATAGAATTATTTTACTTGATATGTGCGCAAAAGTGTATATACTAAATCATGAGTATACACTTTTTTTATATTAAACTTTAGTATTTAAACAAAATTTGTATGCAATACCTCAACTTACTTTAATAGTATCATATGCTATTGGAGTGTGAGGACCTCTTCTAGAGCGCAAAGTGAATCGCATTATTTGTCTTTTTGCAAAAATAAATAGAAGAATCACAGTTTGAACCCCTGCAGCGATAAACAGTACAATGTTAACACCAGACAATTGTTGCAACATGTTTGTCAGCAGACAATATTTTTTGTATGACAAAATCAATTTCACAAGATTATGTCATGAATAACCTGAATTACATTTTTCTAAGGAAGTAATTGCTGTACGGTTAAGAAACAATGAATGACGCGTATGTACATAAAAACTTATCTTCTTCTTCTTTTTTTTTTGTTCCTTGTAGGTATCGTCAAGATGCGCTATAGTGCGCATACCATGGAGGAAGAGAAAAGGAGACCAAACTCCTATGGCTCGAATCGCCGAAAGTGGCTCCCTTTTTCCGACGAAGATCGCCAGGTCCGCTTGGCAGAACCGCCAGACCTAGCGAGTAACAGAGCTCCTGACGGTGGCTTATGGTACTATATTATCATAATAATATCATATCGACGGCTGATATGAGAGCAAGATTTAATGTAAATTTTTTATATCAATTTTCATTTCAAAATTTGCATCCTAAAAACAGCTAAAAACTTAAGCTTAAACTACTATATCCACTAAATTAAACTTAAGCCTTTTACTAAACCTTCGAATGGGGGCGATGATCATATGCAACTTTCAGTTTTTATCTAGCAGAGATCTCGATGGTCGTGAGGATAAAGGCGTCGTCTGCTAACTTTTTGATTAGAGTTCAAATCCAATGCTCGACTTTTTAAAATTTTTTTTTATTTGCTTTGCTTATAAATGTTTATTTTAATACTAAATTAATCTTATTTTCGAAAAAGAAATTAAGTTTATAATAATTTGTTAAAATAATATTTTATAGATTTACGTAAACAGAGTAGGTTACAAGCTATTTTACCCGTTATTTTAACAAACTGTTATAAATTTAATTTCTTTTTTGAAAATAAGATTAATTTAATATTGAAATGAACATTTACAAGCAAAGCAAATAAAAAATAATCGAGCATTGGATTTGAACTCTAGTCAAAAAGTCGGCAGACGACGTCTTTATCCTCACGACCATAGAGATCTCTGCTAAATAAAAAGGGAAAGTTGCATATGATCATCGCCCCCATTCGGAGGTTTAGTAAAGGGCTTTAAGTTTAATTGATTGGATATAGTAGTTTAAGTTTAAGTTTTTAACTATTTTATTGCATATAAAAAATTATCATACATTTAATAATAATAGGTTTAATTAAAAATTTATACATTAATCTTGCTCTCATATCAGCCGTCGATATTATTTTGCAATTCACTATAGTACCATAAGCCACCGACAGGAGCTCTGTTACTCGCTAGGTCTGGCGGTTCTGCCAAGCGAACTTGGCGATCTTCGTCGGAAAAAGGGAGCCATTTGGAAAGTAGGTAGTTTGGTCTCCTTCTCTCTTCCTCCATGGCGCATACTCAACTATGTCCCAGTTCCGGGACTCCGGGTAAATTCAGGGCAACGAATATAGACTTCCTATAGAAGAACGGTTCTGGGTTAAAATGGAGGGACAAAAGCTTGGGTAACAGCCGTTAGTTACCCAACCGCTTGGCGCCGCCACGCATGCGTATCCTACAGCTTGGCGCGCGCGAGAGCATGCCACAGCAGACGATTCATCATTCACATATTACATTATCTGAAATATGTTTTTTAACAATAAAAAGACAAAAAAATGATACCAAAATGATTATTAAACACGTAAGGGGGGCCTACAAAAGTATTGGTTGTCACAACCACATTTTTCTGATTGGTAAATTGCCGCGAAAACACAGCTCCTGTCAGTCTCCCGCTCGATTCTGCTGTGTAAACAGCGCGAAGAGCTTACTGCAGTCTTTTAGTGTTTTGTTGACCATTCTCGATCACAATCAACAGTTTTTTTGCAATTAATAGGGATAAACAGGGAAGTAGATCGTTCTAGTTTATTAGATAGCTCTAAAATAATTTATTATATAGCTTTAAAAGAAGCAGTTTGTGGTTATCATGCCGCCTCCACGTGCACGTTGTGCCTACAGCAGCTGCGAAAAATCGAGGGCAAAAGATCCTGCTTTGACTTTTCACAGATTTCCTAGTGACGAGATACGGTAAATTTGTTGTTGTAATTGTTATTAAAATCAATAATTGTGAGAACTCAGTAATCAGAGGTTACACTCGTCCAAAACTCAATGTTTACGTTAGTTAACATTTCAGATATAATTGAATTAAAGGAAAAATGCAGAAATAAACATGTTATTTTGTTTATCCGAGGTAAAGACTGAGAAAAATAGTAGGTGGGTTTAAGGGTTTTGGTTTTAGATATACTCCTCGCTGTCGCTCGCTTTCCTACGATGCGCCGACGTATTCTCATTAAAAATTGCGCCGCAGAGAGTTGGTGGGTTTGGAGCTTTAGATGGTTTTACATTTATTCCTCGCTTTCACCTGCCTTCCTCCGATTTACCGCCGTATTTTTTTAATTAAGCTTCTCTCATTAAAAATCGCGGCGCTTGGGGTAGGTAGGTTTAGGGCTTTTGGTTTTAAATTTAGTCCTCCCTTTCTCTCGCCTTACTTGGTTTTGCCGAGGTATTTTTCAAATTAAGCTTCTCTCATTAAAAATTGCAACGCGTGGGATAGCTGGATTTAAGGGTTTTGCTTTTGGATTTAGTCCTCGCTTTTGCTCGCGTTCCTTCGATGTCCCGACGTATTCTCATTATTATCCGCCGCGGTGCGTGGGATTATTAGGTGCGACGCATGAGGTAGCTAAGTTTAAAGGTTTTGGTTTTAAATATATTCCTCGCTTTCGTTCACCTTCCTCCGATGTGCTGACATATTTTATAAATTAATAATCTCTCATAAAAAATGGTAGCGCGTGGGATAGATGGGTTTAACGTTTTCGGTTTTAGCATTAAACCTCGCTTTCGCTTGCCTTCTCCCGATGTGCCGACGCATTTTTTAAATAAATATTCTTACAAAAAATAGCGGTGCTTGAAGTAAATTGTTAATAGCTCGCTCGACCGCAAGCTTGGCTAAGTTCAAAACTTGAATGGCGCCGTGGGTGCGAGAGAGACAACATGATAAGACTTGATGGATGGCGCCATCTGGCGGAGATGATCGAACTACTTTTCTGTCCCTTCGCCGCCATGAGAACTGTTCTTCTATAGGAGTCTATATTCGTTGTTCAGGGTGACCAGACCGAGAAATGGCGGTGTAGCCACCTACCGGATGAATGTCGCCAAAAATCGCCAAACGTAGACATAAAAATCGCCAGTTTTGGCGCCAAGTAAATTTAAACGGGCTAAACCTATAAGTTTGAATAGATAAATAATTTAAAACAAATTATCTAATAAAATAAAACAGAACGGTTTTAATTAATTAAGAACTTTATTTTTCTTAACAATTTCAATTAAAACGTATTTTAATATAATATATTAATCAAATACATAAATAAAACTAGTAATTTTAACTTATACTAATGCAAGGAACATCAAATTCTCTAAGTACCTCCAATATTTCAGTTTCTATTTGTTCTTTCTCCAAGTCGATTTTATCATTAGCATTAGTTTGTTCTCGATACATTACTTTTGATGTAAAATCTTTAATCATATCATTCGTAGGAGTAAAATACTTGCAGCATATATTATGTGCATAGAAATGCATCTTTATCCTTAAAATAGCATCTAATAATTAGACCAACATTCGGTTACGGCTTTTAGTCTTAATGCTATTCATTATAGAAAAAACTCTTTCCACTACAGCATTGCTAGATGACAAAGAAAGCAGAGTGAGAGCAAATAACCCTAATTCTTGAAAGATTTTCTTACCTCCGGCATTTTTAAATATACTAACTTGTACCCAAAATGAGTAGGCGTCTCTTTTATTGCCAAGAACTGTCATCCAATCGACGCTTAATAGCTTGTTATATTGGTTTTCCATAATACCTAAGCACCTTTTTTCAGCAAAAATATTTAGAAAGGGTAATTCTTCAAACTTTGGTTGGATTTGATTAAGGCAAATTTCAGGTGATAACGTTTGAAGTTTTTGAAAAAAATTTAGATAGGTAGGCACAATTTTTTCATATATAAAAATGCTCTGTTTTCAATCTCTACTTTGCTTTCTTTGGTAATGTTCATTTCTGCTAATGATAATTTGTATTCTATTCCAAAATCACAATCGTGTATGGGTAAATAACAGGAATCATCGTTGAGTGCTTGAACAATAGCTTCAAAATCATTGGAAACAAGGCTTGGTTTCAAAATTTTCCTGACTATCATCGTAATTAAATTTTTGAGGTCGTAAGCACAGCCTATGTTCGCACACTCGCGCTGAAACGAGAGATTGACGTCGTTAATCTCGTATAAAATTGGCAAAATTATTTTAAAATATAAATAATTAGTATCATCATTAAGCATTTGGCTTAATAATCTTGCTGTATAGCATTTTTCTTTGTTAATTACATAATTAAAATGCGTTTTTAATTCAAAATAATGCTCCATTAAAACTTTTACTACATTATACCACGCAAGCCATCGTGTATCGGATAGTTTTACAAAATTATGAAAATTTTTTGTGTCATCTTCTGTTTTATTAAGTGTGTCCCACAATTCTTTGTATTTAGCTCTACGTAACGTGCTATTCGAAAACCAGTTGAATACTTCTCGACAAAGATATTCGATGGAAGCTGGAAATTCCTCAGCTGCAGACGATGCGGCCAAATTTAGCGCATGGCAAACGCACTTAACCAATTGTAAGTTAGGAATCTCTGCTTTTAATAAGGTATATAACGAATGCTTGTGACCACAGAGATTACTGCCGCCATCCGTGCCTAACCCTATAAGATTGGATAAAGGGAGGTGTATTTCTGTCGTAAAATCGCATAGTACTTTGTGTAACGTATTCGCGTCAGCTTTCTCTATTTGCAACAAACCTACCCTGATAGCACAAGACGTTTATAAAACGTCATAAAAAATACGGGAAAACGTACTTTCTGAAGGTAAGAAAAACGCATTAAAAACGTATTTTAAAGGTTATTTTGGCCGCAACAAATTTATCCAAAAAGTCTACGGGATCCTACAGAAACGTGATAAAAACGTATTTTAAACGTCCTCCATATCCGCAGACAGCGTTATTAAAACGTTTTTACAACGTTCAGCAAAAACGAAATAAAGACGTTTAATGTGCGTTTTTTAAACGTATCCTATTTATACAAGCCTACGAATGTAGAAAAGAAAATAACGTCGTAAAGACGCTTAGTCAAGAATAGCAACGTCGTATAAACGTTTAGAAAACGTCTAGAAAAGACGTTTTTAAAACGTTTCTGCTTATAAAAACATGTTTAATCAATCATAGATTTTTATTAATTATATAACTGCGTACACAAGACAAACAATTTTTGTTTGTTAAAATAAAGGTAAGGAATTATATTCTTTATTGAGTATAATACAATATTTTGCATTTAAGCTTTGATTTACATTATATCAGTAATCTCTGCAAACTAAGTTAGTGACATTTTGATTCGCTATAAAAATTATAAATCCATAATAATTTTAAAAACAAAAAATGTACATTTTCAGAAAGTCAACTAATTTCTTTACAGAGAACGATGACAAAGACAATCATATAGTCGAATAATGTATGAATGTATCTAACATGAAACGTTGGTATGATCTTATCATACACTATTGCCATAAATTTTATATTCTCATGTAATCTTACGCATACAACTTCGTGCAGTCCGATTAGTGTAGGAGCAAGGAGGTTTGCGTGACTGACAGAGCTCTCATCAGTCAAACCTTTCCAGAAAATATGTTCAAGGGTGTGAGTTTTTGGAATATTTTAATTTTATATCTGTATTCAAAACTAATTTTTTTAATTTTAACGAATTTTCAATGATAACCCTTGAACACATTTTAGGTATCTATGCAACTGTTTTAATGATAATTAATTGTGTCACTTTATAGGGTGCACATTTTAACTAGATGCACCGAGAATAGACCTTAACAATAATCGATATAAAAAAAAATCAACGATTTCAGCCTATTGCCAAGCTAAACATACGGCATTCAAGGGAACACTATTGATTTGCAAAAGTTTATAGTTACAGCTCGCTTCATCTCTATTGATATATATTTATATTGGTTTCAACAATTTTCCATCAACTCAACAGTTTTTCTCGAAAAATGCAGACATTATAGTCTTGCATTTGTGAAACATGCCAAAGCTACTTGTCTAGAATATATCCATGTAAGTACGAAAATCCGACGCCGATTATTTAAATGTATATACAATGTGCAAAAGCGTACAACGCTCAATCTTTAAAGTAACAAAGGATTTCGATTTCACAATAAACCTCGTATTTTTCTCACTATAAATTAAAACAGCAAATAATATTACTTAATTCTAATATCCTATCGTTCAACGTAGTCCATTAAACTTAGTCAATTCTGCGCGTTTTTTGTAGGAAAATAGCATGATTGTCCTTACCGGACGGTCTCTTTAACTAGATTCTCCTGCAATCGTCAATGTTACTCAAAGTACAACATTTATTCCGTATAAACTATTTTTTTTTTTATTATAAGGATAACAAATACTTAATTTGAATCATCTTCATTACTGTCGTTTGATGTAGGCGATAGAGATAAAGCCACACTTTTCGCTGTTTCTTTATTCTTCGTTTGTTCGTTATTTTTTGTTTTTCCTTTGCTCTTCTTTCCTTTATTTTTTCTACCATTGTCCTTTTTTGTTCTAAAATAAAAATTTATTTTATCATATTTATAAAATAGAAGTTATTTAAATAAATATGCTTTCATTTATAATTACCATCAAGTTGTAAACGAGTTTTAGCATTTTTTAAATAATTGCTTACATATGTCTGCAAATCTTTTGTATTTGTTCTGCATGTTTTTGCCAGTGTTCTCGTAGTAGCAACTGAAAAAATTATAATAGTTTTTAAAATTATCTTGCATTATTGTTTACTTTGAATTAATTTTATTTAAAAAATACCTTCAATTAGGCTGTATACAATAGTTTCATTGAAAACTTTTTTGCCTTTTTGGCCACAACAACTATAAAGTTCTTGAACTTCATTTGACATTATACGACCTATCATTTTCCTTACAGTGTCCTTCCAATTGTTTTTGTTAATATAAGCTTGAAGATACTGCCACTAAAACATTTACAAATATATATTTAATAACTTCAACTAAAATATATACAGATACTAGTATATAACGATATTTTATGGAACGATGCGCATAAACCGAGATTTAGCGAGTGCATTTTTGCACAAGCGTGATTTAAATCGAGGTCGATTTAAATCATAAAATAAATTATTGTCACAGTAAAAAAATGACATGTTGTTTATCATGCACATAAGGATTGTGCACTTAATGATTGTGCACAGAAATTAATGACTTAAATTTTATGCACAATACATTTTTAATTGTGCACACTATTTTAAGTTGAATAAAAAACTAAAATATAATTATTATGCACAAATTTATTATGCACATAATATCAACACTAAACTGTCAATGTATTATATTGTACACAAAGGATCGTGCACAATGTAAATTATTCGAGTCAAGTATTGTGCACAAAGTACAAAGTACACAAAACATATTTTATTGTGCACAAAATATATTTTATTATACGTTTCGCATTGCTTATTACTAAAAAACTTTTCTTAAGGATGAAGATCATACACTTATATAGTTGCATAATTTAAGAGCGTGTCAGGCAGACAAAATTTAGTTTAGAATGTAATCAGAACATTTATTTAAAATAGTATTATAGGTAGTAACCTAGTCAATTGGGAAGACATTTAAATTTTATTTATTTACGAGATAAGCCTACTAATAAAAGAAATGATAATAAGTTGTGGTCGGCCCCATTTAAAGGTGTGGAAATTCGCGCGACGGAAAAACTTTGAACTTTATGCTCGATTCCCATTTAGCGATTTAGCTCTGTGTGTGTAAAGTGGCATCATTTGCATTTTTTCTGCACATTTTGGCGAATACCTGTTTTTTTTAATTTTCATTTATTTATGTGCGCTACGCTTATAGGTTCTACATATTTTTTCTATAAGCTTTCAATTTATTCTTAATATTTTTTTAGCTTATTAGTTTGATAAAATTAATTATTAAAGACAGAAAGGTACTATGCAAATTTGAATACTTATTACTTTTATATCTGGCTTTCATATGATATAATTGAATTACCTATACATCACTATTTAAAGGTAGGTATTCAATTCATTCAATATTAATTAATTTAATAAATTTTCTTAATTCTTAATATTCTTCTTAATATTATGGGTTGTATTTACAATGTGTAAATGTGTGATATAACGTATCACAAGTTGGGTTAAAAAAGTTTTTTATAATACACGCACGATTTCTTCAGTGTTTTTGTATATTAAAAGAATTTAATTATATTTTCGTCATACGATACTTTGTTCATTCTCGCGTCAATTGAGGAAATGAAACGCGGGAAATGCAATGCCTTCGGAATCGTATACTTTATCTATATACGCATAATACGTCTTTTTTATACGTATATAATAACTATATCGTATGTATCTAAAATCTCAGATTGATTTGTAAGTACAGAGTTGAATCAAAATTTGTGATAATATATGAATGCATATATTCTGTTTACCTGTCGTTATATTTTATACAAGTTGTATTGTATAAGTATGTTTTTAAAGTTATATGTATTATTTGTACATAAATAAGAATACCATTTAAAAGAATTCATTCAAGTTTCACGATCCTAAAATAACCTTTTTTACGAATCAGAAAAAAAATTAATTCATAAATTATTATTTTA